>JAMPIV010020868.1:0-107560 GCA_024509875.1 Oreohelix idahoensis | reverse complement strand
AATCAACAGACTCCCAAAAATCGAGAAATGAGAATTAAAATTGGGAGGCATGAAGTCAACACCTACAAAATAACTCGAAACGATTACGTGCCTCCAACGAATGGAGGATAGAGGAGACTGAGGGCCCAGCAACAAAGTGAAAAATTCAAGAGCCTAACAGACCATCCAATGCACCATAGAATAAATACTCTCACATGATCACGTGATCTCTTCTTGGTGAGGGGTAGTATGGTACTGCGGTTTCAGACTCTGGAGATCATTCTGCCATTTTCTTTAAACTTATTATTGACTTTATCTCACCATATGTTGCCCTGACTTAAAATACTAGTTTGTATTGTGGTTTCCGGTGCGCCTTCTGGCCCAGTATCTACGACTTTAGCACCTGTTCTACGGGAGAGTGGGCTCATCCCTAATCTGTTTATGTTCCCAGTAGTAGACTATTCGCAAGCAGCCTGGGGGTGTCACTGCTCTGCGCGGACCTTGTTTACTGAGGCGGCGTCCGAGCTCGTATGGTGAAAATATGGTTGCGTTATCTTCAAAATAGCCCTGTCTTTCCCATGGCTTTTCTGCCATCCTGCAACTTTGAGTTAGGGAGTTCTGAGCTCCAGTCTCTTTCCCAGGCATTTTATCCTGGCCTGGCACGCATACAGAGGACCCTACTTCTGGTTCTAAGTTAGCAGTTGGGGATAGGTGGGGTAGCACACTGTGCATTCCCCGTCATCCAGGGGGCTCTCCAACTATGCAGAGCTTGCACAATGCTGTGCTCTGGTTCTGGGCTCTCCCAAGGAATCCTCACGTCCTGCACAGAGCCACTTCCAGATACCCACCACCTGCCAACCCTCCATTGTAGAAATCTCCTGCATGCGGCCATCCACTCAAGAGCCAGTATTAAGTCTGGTGCCCAAGTGATCCCCCCAATCTCAGTGTGCAATGCTGGGTTCTCATCATGCTGCAACACAGGGGGGATTGTGATGCTCAGCCATCTCTCTCAACTCTGCACCGATAAGTGACATCGGGGACTTAACTGTGCCTCAGTACTGGGAGGCCTCGTTTCCGGGTACACCACACACAGCCAATTGAGGCAACGGTCGCCGTGGGTTTGTATTGTGTTTCCTACTTCTTTGACACGTCTATCTGCCTTCTCTTTTAAAGAATTTTGTAGTGGGCAGAGATCCATTACATTTTATTACATTAAAATTGTTTTTTAATTCTTGGTTTTCATTAGTGCTTCAGCTTGGCCGCTCTATTCCTTTCTTTTGTTTCTGAATGCAGTTATATCTGACAGAGAGTCTGTGAGGAACGTTATCTTGTCTCTTACAGACAGTCTGTAAGGAACACTATCTTGTCTCTAACAGAGTACCTGTGAGGAACGCTTTCTTGTCTCTAACAGAGAGTCTGTGAGGAACACTATCTTGTCTCTAACAGAGAGTCTGTGAGGAACGCTTTCTTGTCTCTAACACAGAGTCTGTGAGGAACGTTTTCTTGTCTCTAACAGAGAGTCTGTGAGGAACGTTTTCTTGTCTCTAACAGAGAATCTGTGAAAAACTCTTTCTTGTCTCTAGTGTAAGTAAATAAATTAAGGGGCTGCTGTAAAACTGGTAAGGAATATAAGTATTTAAACCAATAAAACGGTATTTAATCAGTTTTACAAATAACGGTTCACAAGAAACAAGGGACGTTTCGGGTTTTACCCTTCGTCAGCCACAAACAGGTGACAAAGACAAGAATTACAATTGTATCGCCCATTTGTTGTATATTTCTCATCATCTTATAGTTTTGTAGTACCTATATGTAATTCTTGTCTTTGTCACCTGTTTGTGGCTCACGAAGGGTAAAACCCGAAACGTCGCTTGTTTCCACTGAACCGTTATTTGTAAAACTGATTAAATACCGTTTTATTGGTTTAAATACTAATATTTCTTGTCTCTAACAGAGTACCTGTGAGGAACGATTTCTTGTCTCTAACAGAGAGTCTATGAGAAACACTATCTTGTCTCTAACAGAATCTTTATTTACCACCATGTTAAATGTTGCTATTTTTAGCTCCATGTATGAGGCTCTCTTCAAGGAGCCCAGCTGCAGTTGTGGTCCCATGCTCTTGGAGGAAGGAAAAGACAAGGATGATGATGATGTACGGTTTGCCTCCCTCATGTGTAACAGGATCCAGATAGTGTGAGCAAAGAATATAGTATCATAGCACGCATGTTGTATGGACGTGACTAAAGAGTTTTGGACATCGGACAAATTACTCCACCATCTAGAGCAGTGTTTCTCAATCGGTGTGCCGCGGCACACTAGTGTGCCGCCGCGCCTATTAAAGTATGCCGCAAAAATTTTGTAATTCGCTACATGAAGTATATTTTAAGAGATCACGTAATATAAAATTGATCTTACAGCTTGAATTCATTTAATAATAATTGGAGCTATTAACTGTTGTGAACAATAATAGATATACTTCAAAATGTCATGACATTAATAAACTCAAGAGGCGCATAAACAAATGTTCAAAGGTCATGGACGAAGAATTATACTTCCGATTGGACCTGATTAAATTTCGTATTAGAAAAAGCGGTAAAGTAGAGGAAATTGAGAATTTGCGCATGCGCGCACAGTTCGTAGTTGTATCATTATATAATTAACACAGTGATCAGCGTGTTGTTTCTTGCTTGTGTTTGATTTGTAAAATTATGTAAAATATTTAGTACATTTGATTAGCCGTTGTAAAACTTTATTCAAAGCAGATACTCTAACTGACATGGGTAGATTTATTTGCAAGAAAACGCGTCAAAGAAAATAGTAACAATGACAGCATGGCTAGTATTTGAGGTAAAGAAAACATTAGTCTGGACGAGGTCAAGCCAACACCGTGTAAGATTTCTGAATCTAAAGTTCGTAGACAGTACATGTGCAGCTATTTAATTCTGGGATTTTCTTGGTCTGGAGAGAAAAAATGTCCTCAGTCATTACGTGTTGTGTGGGGTGTCAAACTTTCGAATGAAGTCATGGTTCCTAGTAAATTGGAAAGACATTTGACCACTAAACATGCACATCTCGGGAATAAAGATTTGAATTATTTCAAAAGGTTATTTGAACAACAAACAAAACAAATACACTATTTTGAACAATGAGTTAAAGTATCTGATAGAGTTCAAACAGCTTCTTATCATGTAGCCGAAATAATAGCACAGCAAATGAAATCATATACCACAGCTGAGTCACTCATTTTGTATACCAGTATGCAGGGTCGAAATGAAAACATCCTTACATCCACTGATACTGTCATTTAAAAAAATATATATATATACAATATTACTTTCCATCGTTAAATACAGAGAGATTTTACTGGGTAAGAAATCCATTTTTGCGTTTCGTCTGACTTGAATTTTACAATAATAGAAGAAGAACAGTTAGCTTCTATTTCAACTGATTGCAGTCTTAAAATGAAACACTCTGAGATACCCCTGGACGCATTCTGGATTTCTTTTAAAGACGAGTATTCTGTTATTGTAAAACGAGCGTTAATTATTTTGATGCAGTTTTCGACGTCATATTTATGTGAGTTTGGATTTTCAACACTTACAAGCATTAAATACAAAAACAGGAAAGACTTCTCTGTGTTGAAGATGAAATAAGAGTTTGCTTATCAAATATGCCCTAATATCAAAGAAATTACTTAGAAGCATCAAGCCTAAGTATCGCAATGTGACCATGTGGTTTGTTTGAAAACATTCTTTTTTTTTTGTCAAATATATGTTCTAATTATTTTAAACAATTAAAAGAAAATCAAATTTAGAGTTTTCTTTATTTTCAAGTACCCACAATTTGGGGTATTTAATTTAGTATATATAACTGTAATTTTTTATTCAGTCAGATGGGTGAGCCGCAATTTTTTAGAAAATTGAAAAGTGTGCCGTGAACACAAAAAGAATGAGAAACACTGATCTAGAGACTTTACTCAACGAATAACTTCAACAAAACTTTAATAAGGTAATCAGTGGATATAATTTACATAATTCAACTCATCCACATACGAACGAAAGCTTATCACAGCCTGTTGACGGTGACTCGTGCTCAAGTGAGAGTAGTGTGGCTCATCAGGTACATGACGATGTTGCTAGCCTCACGCGCAAGGCTCATTCATTGTCTCGTACAATGTGTATCGTATTTTTATGTTCAGTATTACTCGTAAAGGTATATCAATGTCTCGTACAATGTGTATCGTATTTTTATGTTCAGTATTACTCGTAAAGGTGTATCATTGTCTCGTATAATGTGTAATGTATTTTTATGTTCAGTATTACTCGTAAAGGTATCAGTGGCGTATTCTCTGTGTGTGCTGTGCGTGCTGTGCACACCTATGCCCGAAGGAAAATACAAATTTAATTTATTATTCTATAAAATATTTCTCTTCTAATGTTCTGCTTTCGGACCGCACGCATCAGGATAACGGATTTTCCCGCATAGACTACGAGTATGTCTTGTTTCAGTTTCCCAGACGCGTTTTATAGTGCAGTTTTTATTGGTTGGTAGCAATCGCCCAAAGTTTCTCGGGTAATTCCGTCACAATGCTGCTGTAACTTTCGGTTTCACGTCTGAAGACTGGTTTGTGTGGATCGGGGTCATGGCCAGATATGTCAATACAATAGGAACATGCGTGCGGTCGTCTTGCAGCTCTCAAGTAGTAAAAATCGGCTGTGTCCAAGTCCAGTGTTTTTTGTGATTAATTTTTGTTAGTTACCGGGAGTGCATATTATTACAGTGACAGTGAGTTTCAAGTTGTAAGTTAATTAGTATTTCGGAGATAATTGACATATACCCTAAATGCAAGTGTTGGACGACATCGTTAAAAAGAAGATTTGTTCTCTAAGTTTTAGTGAAAAACTATCAATTGTGAGTAACGGTAAACCATGTCCTGAGTTACCACTCTTAAAAACAGTACATAAAACTAAGACAGAAGTATACACACGCCATTTTTCAACAGCTCATTACAAGTCGGTGGATTGGTTAACTGGTTGTGAAAAGAGGAATAAATTGTTCTGTTGGCCTTGTTTTTTATTTTCTCCAGAAGGCAACTTATGAAGTAGAAATGGTTTTGATGATCTTAACCACTTAAGTACAGCTGCACAGAGACACGAAAAGACTAAAAGCCATGTCCAATGTTTTTTTCAGCTGAAAATATTTGGCCGACAAAGAGTGGACGTCTTGCTTAATGATCAGCTCGATAAAAGTATCAGCCAACATAATAAACTTGTAAAAAAGAATCGAGATATCTTGAAACGTCTGATTGATACGGTATGCTTCCTTGGTAAACAGGAGCTTCTTTTCCGAGTACATGACGAATGTAATGACTATTTCTACAGAGGCAACTATTTAGAGTTTCTGGATGCACTTCAGCAATATGACCCTCTTTTGGAACATCACCTACAGAGCTCTACAGTTTTCCGCGGAACCTCTCCGGCTGTGCAAAATGATCTCATTCAGGCTATCTCTGAAGTCCTCATTGATGAAATAAAGAAGGAAGTCCACGTTTCAAACTATGCTGCTATACTTCTGGATGAGAGTTGTGATATCACGTGCAAATCACAGCTGTCAACCGTCTTAAGATATGTATTAGATGGTGTTGTTTATGAAAGGTTTGTCAGGCTTACCGACGTTAGTCAGGATAGAACCTCAGAAGGTTTGTTTAAACATGTAGTTAGCACGGTACAAGAATGCAAACTTAAAGATAAGTTAGTTGGGCAAACTTATGATGGAGCTTCTGTGATGGCAGGTCATTTGGATGGCTTACAAAAAAAGGTTATTGATGTTTACCCAAAAGCACTTTTTACTCATTGCTGTGCCCATGCATTGAACCTCGTCTTGCAACAAAGTTTGATGAATATCAAAGACTGCAATATTTTTTTTTATAACTCTCAATGGTCTTTCTGCATTTTTCTCAAAATCGTCTAAGAGAACAATAGCTCTTCAAGAAATTTTTTCTAAGAAGTTGCCAACTGTAGCACCTACCAGGTGGAACTTCACTTCCAGATTAGTACATACAGTGAACGATCATTGGTTAGAGCTTATTGACTTTTTTGAAAATGCCATTGATTGTTCTTTAGAATGGGATGCTGACACAGTGGTTAAATCGCAAGGCTTTTTGTCTTTCTTGAGGAGCCTAAATACAATTTTCCTACTTCAAGTATTTTCAAGATTATTTGCATATACAGATGTTTTATACAATTTACTTCGAACAAGAAATTTCAATATTTTGTACTGCTGCAAGAAAATAGAAGAGATCAAAAATGAACTTCAACGAGCAAGGAATACTGCCTTTAATGAGATTTGGTATGCTGCATTGGGAAGGAAGGGAGAAGAATTTGAATCACCTACAAATAAACGACGCCGTGGTTGTATAGGAAAAGATGTATGTTGCCGACTGTATTTTTAAATCATTGATAACATTAGTGTTCACACAGAAACACGGTTTGCAGCTGTAAAGAAACTTGAGTATTTCCACCTTCTGTATGAGTAAAAGTATACCAGTTTCAAGAAAAATTTTCCAGAGGACCTCATCAAAAAACTAAAAGACGTTTATTTTCGACTATGTAAGATTGAAGAATGAACTTGTTGTACTTTATTGTTCGGATGAGTTCTGCAACAAGTCATTTCATGCGTTACTGCAGTTCTTAGTTGAAAATGATCTGAGTTCAGGCTTTACAGAAGAGTTCAAACTGGCAGAATTGATAATGACAATTCCAGCAACTACTGCTTCTGTAGAAAGATCGTTTTCAGCTTTAAAGCGAATCCACAGTTACCACAGATCTACACAAGGTCAAGATCGACTCTCCAGTCTCAGCCTATTGTCCACTAAAAAGGAACTTTTGAGCAAGGTTAGAATGAAGAATACATTTTACGATGCTGTAACAGAGAAATTTCTGCAAAAGGAAAGAAGAATAGATCTGATCTTCAAGTGAAACCTGTAAGTGAAAATATGTATTATTTAGTTAATGTTTTTCTTCCAGCCGAATAACTATCGTTGCGTAATTGAATATAGTTGGTTTTTAAATTAAGAGGGGAAGGGGTTTAATAGTAGGCGTACATATTCTTTTAAGTAGCAGCACACCTAGCTCGCATTACCAGGATACGCCACTGAAAGGTATATCATTGGCTGTGAAAGTGATCACTCATTCAGAAATAATATTGACATGAGAAATGTTAATAATGCGCATCATAGATATTGATAAATTGTCATTAAATATTTAGACATATTCACTTTGTTTTTATTTATTATTTCTGGGTTGATTTTATTGATTTGATTCTGCCACCATTATCAACCCAGTTCCTCTAGATGTGTAACATAATAACTCTTAGTGTGACAAAGAAGATTTCAATGCCAGAGTTGGAAATGACCATGCTAGATGGGGTGGAGTTATCGGAAGATATGGAGAAGATACTCTCAATGACAATGGAAAGCGACTCCTCAGATTCTGCAGTAAGCAGAATCTGATCATTACCAACACAAAGTCCCCCCATAAGCGCATACATGCATACACTAGGTGTGAACCAACAATGAATGAGAAGTCAGTGATCGACTATGCCATTGTTAGGAGGAGCTCATTCAAATATGTCCGGGATGCTAGAGTCTGGAGGGGGCCAGAGATTGGAAGTGATCACTACCTGCTTACAATCAAAAGAACAACTGAAAGAGTTGCTCAGCCTAGGAACTGCCCAGCACCACGCAAGAAACCAAGTAAACGAACGGAAGAAATGAGCATTAAGACCTACAAGCTGAAAGAGCCAGAAATTAAGACCAGATATCAGGGGCTTATTGCTACAGCGGTGAGAAACACAGAAGAACAACCTGATGACTTGGAAACCCTGTGGCTTAAATTCAAGGACATCATAAAGACAGCTTCTGCAGAAGCATGTGGTGAAGTCCGACTTGGAAACAAGAGAAAGAGGACACCTTGGTGGACAGAAGAAGTCAAAGAGAAAATAAGAGAGAAGAAAATGGCATGGAAACAATACTTAGGAGCTAAAAACACAGCAGGACAAATAGAGAAATATAGAGAATATGTGATACTCAGAACAGAAGCAAAGAACAAGGTGCTAGCAGCAAAACAGAAGTCCTGGGAAGAATTTGGAGAAAAACTAGAAAAGGATGCGCAAGAAAACCAGAAATTGTTCTATAAGACCCTAAAGAACATGAGGAAGGAAAAACAATGCCCTCTTAAATTTATAAAGGACAAGCAAGGCGAATTGCTTACTGCCCCGAAGGAAGTAATGGAAAGATGGAAAGAATATTTCTCAGAACTCCTTGATGGTGAGCAAGGTAGAACATCAGAAATGATAACCACTAGCACAGAAGAGGATACAAATGGTGATGAAGATGTCATAAAGATGGAAGAACTGAAGGCAGCACTAGAGAAAATCAAGATGGGCAAAGCAGCAGGGCATGATGGTATAACACCAGAAATGGTTAAGTACATGGCAGCATCAGGCGACCTATTACTCCTAAGGGTCCTACAGGCAGCATGGTGCAACAAGGCCATACCAAAGGATTGGGAGATTGCCATCATAACACCGATTTTCAAAAAGGGTGACAATCGACAATGTGGAAACCACAGAGGCATATCCCTTCTCAGTGTCCCTGGTAAAATCTACTCTAGAATCCTAGAGCAGAGACTCCGATGCCTAGCTGAGCCACAATTGGATGAAACCCAGTGCGGATTCCGAGCAAACCGAAGTACTCAAGACCTAATCTTCACACTCAGGCAGCTGAGTGAAAAGGCCCTTGAGTACAAGAGTGAGATCCATCTTTGTTTCATAGATCTGGAAAAGGCGTTTGACAGGGTCCCCTGGAGCAAACTTTGGGACTGTTTGGCAAGGAAGAACATTCCAGCACCTCTGATTCATGCTATACAGAGCTTCTACAAGTCTTGCAGAAATTATGTGAGGACAGCAAACTATAAGTCAGAAGAGTTCAGGACCACCACTGGTGTAAGACAAGGTGATATCCTGTCACCTTATCTTTTCATACTCCTCATGGACGATGTCATCAAGGCATGTAAGGAGAGAACAAGAAAGTATTCAGTGGGGTATTGGAAGATGAGACAGGTCTGTATTTCAGAGCTAGCATTTGCTGATGATGTTGTCCTGATTGCTAAATCAGAGACACATCTCCAATCCAACCTGCAAGTCTGGAAGGAAGAGCTGGAGAAGAGAGGGATGGTCATAAGCAGCTCTAAAACAAAATCCATGGTGATATCACGAGAAGAAAGAAAACATCAGATTAAGTTGGGAGAACAGGTCCTTGAGCTATTATAGACCGAAAGGGGGGCATCAAAGAAGAGTTGGCCACTCGAAAAGCAGCGGCTGGGAGACTTTATCACACCATAAATCGAGGATTCCTCAGCAAGAAAGAGGTTGGTAAGAAAACGAAGATGGCTGTATACCGCTCCACCTATGTCCCAGTCTTGACATATGGATGCGATTCATGGGCAATGACTACAACCCACAAAAGCCAGATCCAAACCTCAGAAATGAGGTAGTGGTACTTGGCGTGAATTGAAGGTCTTACTGCTGCATTCGGCCGCCTTGCAGAAATATTATTCAGTGATCTATTGTTGTCACAGAATCGGATCGTTATTGTTTCCGTATTTTTGTTCTCTCTCCCATTCTCTAACTATGTCTCATTTTCGGAGCACAGAAATTTGTAAGACGGTCATTGTTTGCATTTTCACACTTCGATTCATGTCAGGTCAAGGCGTGTGACCATCCCAAATGATTAATTGAATCCTTGAACGTGATAATAACCAGATTGACTTCAGTTACGGGGCAAGCGAATTGTTTGTTAACGATTACGTAAACATTTCCGGACCGACTTTTCAATCACGGAGTGATTAATTATGCGACCCCGGAGTATCTGATAAGCCAAGTACAAAGACCTCCGAAACTACCTGTGATAATAATGACAGATAATCTCAGTCTTGGGAGACATTTGAAGGAGTGAGTTTGAAAAGTATGATAAAAGTAAATATTACCGATAATCGACGGGAATACCAACTCCTTCTATGGAAAGTGACTTTTAGAATTTCACAAACGGATGAGTCACGCAGAAAATTCCATGAGGAAAAATTATCATAACACGCATTTTTGAAAACCATTGGCTGACTTTTGGGATACGAAAATACATTCACTTTGACTGGAAGGTTTGTCGGAAACGCCATGCAGAAGCGTGGGCTGAATGTTGCTATATAATTGCGGAAAAGGCATTGTGCTGATTGTGGAACAACCGCAACGGGCTATGGAACTCGGGACAGTAATGTTTTCAACATAGGGGTTACTTTCACAATTGCCTCCAGCTGGCAGAAAATAGGAGTGAATGTTAAAGCTGCAACAAGGTGGAGTGGGTTCAATCCTCTGCACAAGACACCAGGAGGCTGACACTTGGGACTGTATAGAGTTTCCTATCATCATAGCCCACTTTAGACATACGACACTGCATTCCAGAATCATTAGAAGTGGCCAGCTTAGACTGAAGCCAGGAAAGGTTAGGATTCTGAACTTATAGGAACGGAAAACAAGTATCGCAACACCTTTTGAATAATACAATAAGGAAACTCCAGCTTTTAATACGGAAACCAGACTCCTACAGGAATTATGTTACAGGAGCAGTGACATGCGGTTCGGCATGACGTAATATAGAGAATAATAGGTTGGCTATGAGAAGGAAAGTAATACACTCTATGCTGGTTACGGGGGCGAAAATAAAACATAGAGTACCACGTCAGATAACAACGATGACGGGACAAAGTACACACACACGGAGAACATCGAGAAGCAATGAAGGAAGGTCAAGAAAAAGAAATCAGAAATCTGGAAACCAGAATGTACTGAGCAGTTTATAACAGATGGGATTCTGAAAAGGATGCAACATCCAAGTCAACCTCTATAAACGTGAACGAATGCTGGGGTGAGTTTACTTTTCTTGAAGGAATGGAGGTTAAAAGCGTTATTTCAAATGGGTCGCAAGGGAAAAAAATGTAAAACAAAGGACTATGGCCAATGCCAAAATAAAAAGGATTCCAGGGGTGAACTCTCTAGAAATAGTTAACATAGCTCGTTAGACTTATTGCATTAGGTCTAATTACCAGAAGGATGCTTGTGGAAGATGGAACTGATATTAAACTGATAACCCTTTACAGACAGTGTCCTCCATCAGGTTGTTAGACAGAATGTTAGACGGGCCTGCGTGCCCAATTCTTTACCCTTCGAAAATAAAGTTCGTTCGTTCGTTCGTTCGTTCGTATTTATTCATTGTGGTATTCTGTTCCTGCGTCGAGCATGTTGATGTCGGGGTAGCTTTATAGCATTCAGGTCAATAAATTAACATGATGTCAGGAATGAATCCTTGGCCTTCACCCACCACTAACATTACTAACACTATACGATCAGCACGTGCTGGCCAAACATAACAGAACCTGTGACACCTACTCACAAAGTCATAGAGGGATTCTGTAATAGAAACTAGAGTAAAAGCCCGTCATATGACGTGAATTAAATTCAAAAGCACCAATACTTAAGTTAACGGCAATTTTACTTATTCAAATACTTGTGGAAAAATAATGTTAGGTATGAATATCCGATTGCCCATCAGAAGAGTACCTTGATCGTCTGTTGTTTTAATTTCTACTTTTACATTGCTGTGATTTCTTGATCGAGACAGTGCGACGTAGAGCTGTCCCTGAGAGAAAACTGGCTCGATCAAGAAAATATTGTTAAACTCTTAACATTGTTAAACTCTAAGTGATTATTAAACTTGTTGATCTATAACTTAACAGCTATAGTTGGATTAATCACAATTGACTGAATTGTATGTCTGCACTCGCATGACTCATATTGTGTTAAGTAACATTGCTCCCGTATGACTCATATTGTGTTAAGTAACCCAAACATATAGAACATGGCTGTTTGCCCGCTATTAAATGTCACTACTTTAGTTCTAAGCCTGTTCGGTTGACCCAATTTCTCGCCAGCGAGGTCGCAGCTTTTTCTGCAGCGGGAAATACCTTATTTACTTCAATATGTACTTAGTTATTCCTTTTCTACCGCGAAGTGTAGAAGTCTGGAAGAGAAAGCACCAAACTGTCTCACTGGCTGTCTTCCTCCTGACCTGGTTCCATTTTAGTCCTCGATCCTTCAGAGACTGTCTAGTGTTGTCCTCCCAGCGGACTCTGAGTCGTCCTGGAGATCTGGATCCCGAGCTCTTAGTTTCCCATACTTGTCGTGGTAGCCGATTTTTGCCCATTAGGGAAATACCAGTTGATTTTATTGTAACAAAAGCGTGAAACTTAAATTATTGTACGCGCATTCATGTTAATTATAGCACTAAAATAATGTCTGAACACGTACGCCGTTCACAGAGAGATGATAGTGGCGCATGCAAACTGTTCTTTGCGTATTTTTCTTTGGTGTGTTAGTATTGTCTAGTGCCCTAGATGAATGGAGACTTACGCCAACTAACATTTGGCCGCCATTTTCGGCTGAACCCGTATCGCAGGAAAATGGACCCAATCGTGACTTTCAGACCCAATTTGCATTTTCGTTTAGGTTAACTACTAATTTGAAATAAAATTAGCTGCAAATACAGTAGCACATATTTGTATCTATTCCATTTTCCTGCGATACGGGTACAGCCGAAAATGGCGGCCAAACCTTAGTTGGCGTAACTCTCCATTCATCTAGGGCACTAGTATTTTCGGGAGAGTATTAAAAAAATAAAATATTTGTTTTACATCCGACGTAAACAAAGTCTGAACATGCATGCCGTTCACATGGCGCATGCACTCCAACCTTTGCGCACTTTTCTTTGTCGAGCGTTACTATTTTGACTCCTGAACAACGCTCAGAGCGTTGGTCAGATTTAACACCGGTGCCAAAGCAACTCTCTGAGCGTGGGTTTTAGTCTATCACAAATTAAAATTACGGCACAGAGTGGAACAAAATTGCGGAGTCAGAGTTAAAAATACCAAAATATTTGTTTTACATCCGAGGTTTAATAAAGTATGAACACGCACGTCGTTCAAATTACGCATGCACATCGTGCTTTGCGCACTTTTATTTGTTGAGTGTTACTACTTTCGGACTTTACGAACTCTGACAGAAAAAGCTGGCATTTTATAAATAGGACTAGTGTAAAAGCCCGTCATAAGACGGGAATTACATTCAAAAGCACCAGTACCGGCAATTTTACTTATTCAAAAGTATTTAAGAAACCAAAATAGTTGGTGATTTCTTGGTCGAGACAATGCGACGTAGAACTTAAATCATGGATCTCCGCATCTTCCTGTCTCCAAATCATGTACTGTTTATCAGTTGTGTTGTTGACTTCTTTCTATACAATATAATCAAACTGTTCAGTGCTTTCTATCTTTCGTGCCCAGTCTCCTTTTCTTCCCTCGTTCCTGCTCTCACAATATATAACAGCATTCTTCTGCTTGCAACACGCCAGAAGAAAGTGAATTGTTTCCTCCTGTTAGTAAGTAAGCTACCTGTGCATCACCACAGTACACAAACTCCGTAGCACCGGCGAGGATCCCAATGTGTGTATACCAAATCACACATTCTATAAATATGTGTGCAACATTCTTAAATAATAATACAACTTTACTAATAATGTAGTTTTACACTCTTTAATATTAATATATTTTTAAGTACTTTTTTAAATGAAAAAATACACGATACGAGTATAAGGGAATGATACAGACCGGGGTTTATATGTCAGAGTCTGTACGTGGGTTCGGGTTCATACAATTATTCAAGAGGCAATTAATATATTATTGTTCGGTATCGTAATCGTTGACAATCAGTTTGTTCCTTGCGAATCTTCTCTTGGTAACGAGTTACAGTAGTTTTCTTCGTAGAAGATTATATTCTGCATCAATGCGAACAACAATCAATAAAACATGGCATAAAGAGCCAACCTTCAAATTGATTGATGAGTGGTGGTAAGACCTTTGATTTGAGTCCATTATACAATCATTTATTCTGACAATACAGGCGAAGACATTGTACGAACAGTCAGTATCATAAGAAATTTACATCTTGCATTATTCAAATTGAAATACATGGTACCGTAAATCTTCCAGTCAATTATTGACATCAGAACATCAAGACGATGTACGCGCTCTGCTGTAATCCAGTCATACGGTAATGAAACGCCTGTGTTTTGATAAATATATAGATCATACACTGATCACGGATCCTTCCATCCAATGGTTGTATCTAACCATACACTTTCATTATCCATTAACAAATATGGACCGACCCTGCGTCCATAAGAAAAATCAATTATATTTCGGCAATGTATAGCCTAACTCTGGAAGGAGTAAAAACGCGTCTTCATGGCGTGACGGTCAAGTAATAAAGGGTGCCCTACATTCGTCACCAAGCGTGACCATATCAACGCTCACACGTCACAATCCGACCGTGCGGATTGTGTTCACTAAACCATGAAGTAAAACAATCATTCTACATTAAATCTCTTACCATCAAAATGCGCACTGCTACTATAGCAGACGACATGGTTCAACCTGTCGTAACAATACCCTACCAGACGGGGGAAAAAAATCTATTAGATAGATTTTGTTTGAAATATCTTAATCAATAATATCAAAAATTTAACAAAAACTCGACTTCCGGCCTACGATGTTCTGACTAGAACAGTGTCGTGGTCATGTCGATATCATGTCAGTCATGTAATACATGAATATTATATTAACTAAAGAGAATGTCAATTGTCGTTAACTCATTCTGTAAAGAAATAAAAGTGTCTGGACTAAATAATAATGTGTGGTGTAATAAAAATTATCCTAAATAATTAAAAAATACACTAATTAATCTTTGTATGTGTGTGGGGTATAGTCTAATTAAAATTTAATCAACTAAACTGATTATTGTGTCATAGTAAAGAAAAGTGAAAAGTGGAGACAAGTAAAGTAAAGAAAAGAATAAAGTATAAAATTAATTAGTGAGGTGTGCATAAAATTAGACATGTGTGTAGAAGAAATACTAAGTAATTTAATTAACTAAATAATAATATATAACATATTATGTCAATATATTTACTAAATATATATAACAGTTATCACATTCATAATTACATCTAAGTAGTTTATTCACTTGTGTGAGATTATTTTATCTTCATATTTTCTTTCTTTTATGTATTTCATTTTTTTTCCTCACATTGTATCTTTATTTTCTTAATTAATTCACTAAATATTTAGCTTAATAATGTTGGAAATGAAGATCCAACCGTTGTCATGTCCCTATTGAACAAACAGTGAGTTCCATTGGAAGAGAAAGTTAATAAATTTCCACTGCGTTCAGTGTAGTAATGAATTTGAACTATTACAGCATTCATTTAGTTAGTTCGATTCCTGTTTCCGAATGATGGCAATTTGATTCGAATATTCTTCTTGATTGCATCGTAACAAGTTGGAGGACGGGAGGACACAAACCAAAATCCAACCGTTGAGAATGAACTTTCGATGTATGTCTATCGGATATATTCATCTAGTTCAAAGAATGCGTGTACAAGTTATATGAGTGCACATTATTCGCTGAGTTATTATTGTGCATGTAGATCAAAACGATTTCTTCGTTGAAGTATGCGATCCCATGAAAAGTATATATTGTTTAATCTTTCTTTTTGAAATTATGGATCATCGTTGCTCTTTAATCGCCTTCAGTAGAATGCCTGGAAAGTACATCAGCGATCACATTTTCGGTTCCAGATATGGATTCGATGATAAAGTCAAAGGGTTGCAATAAAATTGCATATCTGGCGAGCTTTGGACTTTTATGATTGGATCGACGTAGTGACGCAACAGCCTTCTGATCTGTCTGAATGACAAAACGTGCGCCTAATAAGAACTTTTCAAGTTTAGTGATCGCCCACACAACTGACAACAACTCCTTGTCAACTGTGGAGTATTTAGTTTCTGCCGCTTTGAGTTTTCTTGAGATATAGAGGGTTGGATGGAGTATTCCTTCATGATCTTGAAGAAAACTCGCTCCAAGTCCGTAGTTGCTGGCATCTGTGCGGAGTATAAACTTTTTAGATGCATTTGGCAACCGTAAAATTGGTGGATTCGAAAAAATATTTAAGATACTTCGAAACGTTTTGTCGCAATCGTCAGTCCACGTCAATTTCATTGGCATATTTTTCTTTAACAGTGATGATAAGGTAGCCGTAAAGGATGACAAATTAGGAACGAATCTACTATAGTATTGGACAAGACCCAACAAACTCCTAACCTCTTCTTCGTTTGAGGAACTGATAAATTTAAGATTTTAGATACGTTACTGGGAACTGTTTGGATACGTCCTGCCCCAACAATGTGTCCAAGAAAAGTTATCTCATGGAACGCTACTTGTATTTTTGTAGGTTTAGCGGTTAAATTGTTTTCTCTTAATATTTCCAAAAGAGATCGAAGTCCGGAAAAATGTTCCTCAAATGACGAACTAAATAAACATATGTCGTCAATGTAGGTAATAACGTCTTGTCTTCCTGATAAAATATTTCGCATCATGCGAATAAAGGTTGCCGGAGCGTTCATAAGCCCAAAAGGCATCACATTCCACTGATAAAGACCTTGTGGAGTGGAAAACGCTGTGTGATATTTGGCCTTTTCGGTTAGTGGTATCTGCCAATAACCTTTAGTTAGGTCTATCTTTGTGAAAAGTGTTGCATTGGATAGACGAGGAAGTAAGTCGTCAAGAATGGGATGTGGTTCGCTGTCAGCTACAGTCTGAGCGTTTAGTTTCCTATAGTCAACGCATAAACGAATGTTGTTGTCCTTCTTTCGTACAATAACTAAAGGTGACGAAAATGGAGAGGTACTAGTCTCAATATTACCTAAAGACAACATCTGCTAGAGTTCCTGAGTCGTTTTGCTGAGAAAATGTAGTGGGACAGAATAAGGATGTACACGAATTGGTGTATCATCATTAAGAGTAATGTCGTGACTAATCACTGATGTGCGACCAGGTACGTCGGTTAACACATCCAGAAATGATTGTAAGAGATCAGCAATCTGTAGATGCTGTTGCGGTGTAACCGTAGAAGATATGGTAACATCCCGCCAAGATTCTGTAGGTTGTAGTATAGGTACAGGTAACGACATATGTACCTCAGGAAAAGAAGATTCTTCTTCCTGTATTACCGATAGTGTAGAATAATCAACAAAATTGTTTTCTATCGCAAGTATGGTAAAACAAATGAAGACAGAAATACCATGTGACATAGTAGACAAGATAACAAAAGTGTCACCTAATAGAAGATCCTACCTTAACTAATATATGTACGAATAGATTACTAGGAAAAAAAATGATGATGACTGACTATCCTGAGTCATCACAGATGTGACGAATAGTGTTACTGTAACCTGTTATCTGCGTGACGCAGAATCAGGTACTAATTGTAACTTGAGTGAATGGTGATAAAAATAAACACCATTGTCACGCTCCGTAACCAAACGAGCATCTCTATTGTTACCGAAGGTAACCAACGCTTCACCATACCTGCTATTGGTATGTGGCAACAGACGCACAAACTTAACGACTGCAGTATAATTGAAGAAATTGCCAAGTGCCTGCCAAGTAGTATCTCCTGGCAGATTGCGCACTAACACAGTGCGAGAATATGCACTTTTCCCATATATGTAGTATCATTGTCACGAATTTGTGAGCAATGATGATATGTATCTCTAGTCATATAAATAGATATAAATTTCTCCTTTACCATAGAAGTTGTATTTTTATTGGATGATGTATCATCCTGACTGAAGTTAGGATGATACCTATCAGTACCCAAGGTAGTAGGTTTCATGCATGTCGTACATGACTGCTTGTTAGGCAGAAGTAATACCTTGCTGACAGATTTATGTGTTTTAATTTTATTATGTAGGTTCATCTTAACCCTAACATTATTATTTTCATTAGGAAAATCCTTTCCCTTTTTCTCAACTTCAACAGGTTTCTTAGGATCAGTTTCAATCTGATCCTGCCGCCAAGATTTATTCCCAGAATTGGCAGTATTATTTTGTCGAGGGAAGGTGTATCTCCCTCGGAATGATTTCTTAACCTTCACTGGTTGTGTTGAGATTTTAATATCGCCCTTATTACTTACGGCATGTCGTAAAATAGGTTTATCATCCCTTCTATTGAACACTATTGTTTTGCTCAACACGACATCCAATAAACCATCAATCCTTCTTCTTAATTTATTACTTTCAGAAGTCAGGAATGCAATCTTCTGTCTCTGCTTGTTATTTAACTTATCTAAGTTAGTGGTTATATTCTTCTCATTATCCCGTAAAGAATCAAGTGTGTTCAATGCTGTTGACAGTTCATAGATCTGTTGTTGTGTTTTCCTCTCCAGTTCAGCATATCTATGTTTCTCATTCAGGAGTAACTCTTCTAATGCAGTCACCCTGTCATCAATGAGACAATCATCACTCATGGATGACATATTATTTTCCTTGTGAGATTCAATATCACCATTTTCACCTTCTGATTTAAACTTAACATACTCCGAAATCAAAGATTCATGATCGGACCTCAACTTGTCACATTTTGATTTCAAATTATCAAATAAACCCCTAACTGTCTCATTATTTCTCTGAGATTCAATAATAAATTTATCACTTTCTTCACGCAATAATGCCAAGTCATGCGTGGAAGAGTTCACTTTACTTATCTGGTCATCTAACATCTGTTTCAATGATGTCACCTCATTTTCCAACTCTTTCCTTTGACTAAGAGAACCTTCATCCAATTTCTTATTATCTGCTATTAACACCGTTACTTTATTATTTAATACAGCATTTTCAAAATCCATTGCTGACAACTTCTTCTCATATTCCCCTTTTTGCTGTATCAGCTCATTAGTAAGGGTAATCTCCCTACCCTTATGCTTTGTTATGGTTTTTTTTTCCAACTCATTCAACTCAACACTACTACAGTCCTGAGTAGTCATTTTACTTTCCTCATAAAAAAATAGTGGATAATAATTTATAAAGTCTTACTGCTTTCTCTCGTGAAGGGTCATATCCACACCTACACCAAGCAAACTCCTTAAGATCCTCCCTCATTTGAATTAAGAAATGTTCTATGGCATATTCCTCACAGCTACACCCCCCTAAACGTAATCTATCTAACTCTCGGAGAAAATGTTCAAAAGTATCCATAGTAACTATATATATATATATATATATATATATATATATATATATATATATATATATATATATATATATATATATATATGACTCCCTGAGTCAATCAACTCGTAAGCAATTCTCTACGTGCTTCCCTTTTGTATTAAATTTTTTTCCAATTTTAACAAAATGGTCAAGAGTAGCCATTTTAATTCAATAATATGCTTACTCAATCAAATATTAATTATATATATATATATATGTAACAAAGGATAAATACTCTATATGACTCACTATGATATTCCTGTACTATTAGTTATAGGTTCAACAACTATTTTTACTTATAATTTATATCAATATTACTTACTCATAACAATACACCAATGTGTTATAAATTTATTTATTTATGATGCTGAATTTATTTCATGCATCGACTAATCTCACTTATTGCTTATGGCATCCGACATCCGTAAATATATTACTCAATTATATACTGAAGCACATTAAAAACGCACCACTATTATATATACTGATGCCGAGAAGCTGGCAACAAAAAGTGTGTGAATGGATTTTCCCTGTGTTTGCCATGAGGTAGAGAGCGAATGGCTGCTGGAATGGAAAGTGCAAGATTCAACCCACGGGTATGTGTACAGACTACATGAAAACGATGAAAGTTACACGTGCACCACGATTCCCAACAGCTATGACCCTGAAAATGTGTACGCGTTGTAGCAGTATACTCGGTATAAAAAGGCCGTTGAGACAAAACACCCAGTACATGTGCTTGAAATGCCACGACTATCTGAAAACGACCGCCAACGAGAACAGATTCAACATATCCTTTGCAGATGGACGTATGCGGATTTAGCGACGGTGTGAAGAGCGCTTTGCAGATTGCTGTGTCAACCGATTTCGAGGTGGCAGTATTCCCATTTGGGGAGGATTCAGTTTTCACCATCGCTTGCCTCTTCACGTCTTCCGTGGAAATGTTAATGCTGTGACATATCGAGATGAGGTTCTGGATGCACTGGTTGCTCCTGCGTTCACAATTTATCCAGACTTGCAGCTTCTCCAGCAGGATAACGCACGTGCATTTTTTTTTATTTTTGGTTTTCTCCCTTGCCTGCACAGAATGCAATGAATTTCATAACAATCAAATGTACAAATTAATGACCAGCATGGATTCATAGCAAAATGAATAAAGATTCCAAATATGTAAACTTGTACACACTTATATTTACATTTCACACTCTGTTCCTGGATTATACAGGTGGTGCGTTTTTAATGTGCTTCAGTATATATTATAATAGTTAATATAGTGTTATAATTTAATCACCTATTCCTTTTTTAATTTTTTTATCATAATATTATGATTTCCTGCCCTAGTCATAATGAACAAAATGCCTCAATAGTGTATTGGACCACTAGTGTAACATGATGACATCACCTAAGTTATCAAATAATTTAATGAAAATTAACCAAATTAATTTACTATCTTAGTAATAGACAATTTATACTATTATAATTATATTATTATTTTAAGAATTGAATAAATACAATACAAATAATTAACCAAAGCTTTACAAAACAGTAGCACTATACAAACATGACGATTTTACAGATATAAATGATTCTATTAACTAAGCATACAAGTCGGAAGTAACCACATAAGGTCAAGGTGAAACAAAATAGAGATTAAAACTGTACACTGGAAATGATGACGTAGACATGGACTCATATAACGGTTATTACAATATATGAAAATAAGCAATAGAAAGATTAGAATAAACAGGATAGTTTACAAACAAGTTACAAAATGAAAAAAATGAAACTTAGTACCGAAGAAGATACTACGAATATAACATCACTTTACAACTAAAACACCTAAGGTAGAATAACTGCAGAAACAAACGCAGTATGCTGCTGGCAGATCTCAGCAGATGCTTTGTGAATGGAATTACTCAACAAATCCCTATTAGAAAGATTCTAGATTCTACGGTCTGCGAAGCGACGTTGTAGACATATCTAGAATTCCCGATCCAACCGCCCGCTAACATCGACATGACTATATAAATACATTTAAATGAAACATTTAATGAATAACATTGTTAATATGCATATGAACAGACATGGACTTAACATTTGCATACGGCACGAAAAGTACTTAGCTTTTGAATTGCAGATCAGTTACCACAGAGTCAACATGCGACAAGGACCTATGGATATAGCATGTATTAATGATGCTTGTTTGACAAGAATTCTTTCGGTTGTTGAGGCTTGATTAATTTTTTCCATGTCGTTGACTTTCGTGTGACATTCATGGTCGTTCGACTGTTGCTAAGGGCGTGACGTCATATTCGCATGAGCAAGAAATGTCAATGTGAATCGAGAGGATGTTTTTGAAGATTCGATTTGATTGTAGATAAGTTCTTAAACGTGAAATAGACATTCCACAGCCCACAATTTGGCCACCAGTTGATGCAGACCGGGGTTTATATGTCAGAGTTTGTACGTGGGTTCGGGTTCATACAATTATTCAAGAGGCAATTAATATATTATTGTTCGGTATCGTAATCGTTGACAATCAGTTTGTTCCTTGCGAATCTTCTCTTGGTAACGAGTTACAGTAGTTTTCTTCGTAGAAGATTATATTCTGCATCAATGCGAACAACAATCAATAAAACATGGCATAAAGAGCCAACCTTCAAATTGATTGATGAGTTGTGGTAAGACCTTTGATTTGAGTCCATTATACAATCATTTATTCTGACAATACAGGCGAAGACATTGTACGAACAGTCAGTATCATAAGAAATTTACATCTTGCATTATTCAAATTGAAATACATGGTACCGTAAATCTTCCAGTCAATTATTGACATCAGAACATCAAGACGATGTACGCGCTCTGCTGTAATCCAGTCAGACGGTATTGAAACGCCTGTGTTTTGATAAATATATAGATCATAGACGGATCACGGATCCTTCCATCCAATGGTTGTATCTAACCATACACTTTCATTATCCATTAACAAATATGGACCGACCCTGCGTCCATAAGAAAAATCAATTATATTTCGGCAATGTATAGCCTAACTCTGGAAGGAGTAAAAACGCGTCTTCATGGCGTGACGGTCAAGTAATAAAGGGTGCCCTACATTCGTCACCAAGCGTGACCATATCAACGCTCACACGTCACAATCCGACCGTGCGGATTGTGTTCACTAAACCATGAAGTAAAACAATCATTCTACATTAAATCTCTTACCATCAAAATGCGCACTGCCAAATATAGCAGACGACATGGTTCAACCTGTCGTAACAGGGAACAAAATAATTTTGTACAAAGTATAAAAATGCATGCCGTTAACAGAGAGATGTTAGTGGTGCATTGTAGTGAAATTGACAGAGATACAACGGTAAAATACCTCCAAAGATAACATGTAAGGATAAAAACATAATGCGTAGGCTGCTGATAGTACTTGATCGCCCAGACCGCGGGTCATCACCCTCCATAAAAATTGACTTGCTAGACAGGAGGGGAACGGCGGATAAAAAGGAAAAAATATGACTGGAAAGATTGCGTGAGACTAGAAAGGCTAAGGAGACGCAATTGGGGGGGAAACGGAGAACAGTCACGTTTCCCAAGTTGACACAAAGTAAGGAACTCGACAGAAGGGACCTTGGATATGTTACGCCACAGTCATTTATTGGTCGCTTTTGCGATACCAAGCCTTTGATTTGAATTCAGCGGCAGAACACAGATGTTTGGAATATTACAAAAATTAAAAAGTAACTTTTTCGTAATATTAATGTTAGGAATATAAAAATTAGCTGGCCGGATGGCCCATTCTGAGCAGTGAACTAATATGTTCTTAATTTTACAGACGGATAGATAATATTGAAGATAATGACAAAAGACAGTGTTGTTCACATCAACGACAGACTGTATGGAATAAAAAGTGTCGCTATTTGCACACAAAAACACGACCTTGAGAAGCAGGTGTTCAAATCAACTTAGGAGGGATCAGTTGGTGATTTTACTCGAGTGTATCTGTGCAGTACGTTGTGACAGAGACCACTATTATTGCCCGCCAGCACGGAGAGGTGGGAGCACCAGATTTCAGCACCAGAGCTACTTCTTCAAGATGAGTGAGCCTCTGGTCTGCTGGAAGTTCACCAACGCCTTTTAGTTGCTAATACCTCATAAAATTCCTGCAATTTACTGGACACTGTGTAGTCAATATAGACAGGTGTGATGAGGCCACCCCAACAGCACAAGCATTAACTATCCTCCCAAGTAGATGACTACTAGAACATTTTAATAAAACTAACTAGTCTAGTACTTATATATGTACACTCTTGCATTTATTATGTAACATTCCATGCATTTTTTTCATTAATTTTAAATCCTTTTCCTAAAAAAAGTTCTGGTCAACATAAAACTTGATCCAGAACAAATAAATGTAATATAATTCTATCAAAAATTTTACACACGTGAGTTAGTTCAGTGTATTTTAACATTTGTTAATATTATTAGTCTGCTTAAATATCTGTGTGTGTATCTATAATTATCTCACCACATTACATATCATTACCCTAGACATTTTACCTAGATACATTCATTAAGAAAAAAATTAAGTGTGAGGTCGTAGTGGTAGCAAGAAAGGCCTTCTGACAATTCACAACTACATTTTATCTCAGGAGCCTTCACAGCTGGCCTCATACATTACATTTAGTAACTTCACCATCATACAATACCATCAAACCCACTACATACATTGGGGTCTTGTCCAGGGATAATTAGCCCAACAGTAATATTAGGATCTCCTGGTTGGAGAAATAAAATTAGGGAAAAAAAAATTGTGAAATTCCCTTTAAAATTAAAAGTGTCCCTGCAGATAAAAGTTGGTGAATCTTCACAGCCAGTGATAATTAATTAGTTAACTGGTTAGTTAGAATTAGTTAGACTATAGTCATAAGAAGTACTTAGTGTATTTACTGGTTAGAGATTTAGCTTGTATATTATTATATTGTCTAAAAAGTATGGCGGAGCTAGCAAAATTCCGATCAGCTGCTGTGCTGACCGCAAAGGAGATGGGAATGGATGGTCAAATTTTAATTCAATATGTAACGGCTGAATGTGATAAATATATTGAAAGGGAAGATAGAAAGTTAGCTGAAGAAAAGAGGTTACAAATTGAGGCTGAGATTAAGAGGCTGCAGATTGAGGCAGAAGAAAAACGACAGAAAAGGGAGGCAGAAGAAAAAAGGTTGACTGCCGAAAGGGAGGCAGAAGAAAAAAGGTTGACTGCCGAAAGGGAGGCAGAAGATAGAAGGTTGCAAAGGGAGCACGAATTACGACTAAGGGAGCTGGAATTACAAGGCCCGGCTCCTGAAAATGGTGCCAGCCCTTTTGCCTCAGATGCTACGCCCAGTCTGGGAGCCTCAAACTCAGCTATGGGGTTTCATTTAGACCATTTTGTTGAAAAAGACGATGACATAGAGGGGTACCTAGGACGTTTTGAGTTATTAGCTACTACATATGGGTTAGAGAGAGAGAGAGGTGGAGTTTAAAGCTATCACAGGGATTGAGAGGTACTTCTTATGAAGTATTTGCCAAAATGAACAGGGAAGACCAAGACAATTATGACATGTTAAAGCAGGCTTTGTTATTAAGGTACGAGAAGAATGGTAAATTTTATCGTAAGAAATTTAGAAATGCCAAACTGTTGTCTGGGGAGACATACCACCAATTCTCTGCTAGACTAGAAACCTATTTGGAGAAATGGACGCCTCTGGGGAAGACCCAAGATCTTAAAGAAATGATCATGATTGAGCAATTGAGAGAGTCCATGGCTCCAGACATGAGAAAATTTCTCATGGAACAAGGTGCAGAGAAGTTGGGGGAAATTTTAAATGTTGCTGAGAGGTATCAGGCAGCTCAGGCAGAGGTAAGTGGTGCTAAAAAGAAGCACATAGACAATTTTAAAGCTCCACAGCAATTTAATAAATTTGATAATAGAGAGCAGGGAAATAAAGGTAGGACAAACTTTGAGCGGCCAAGAAATGACTATCGCGACAGAAACTCACAGTTCAATGACCAAAAGTTCAATGAAAGAAAACCGTTGAACCAAGGAAAAAGATGGTGTAAATGGTGCAAGAAGGATAACCATAACACCGAATTTTGTAGAAGGAAACCTTCAAACATTGCTGCAATGAAGTCGGGGACGCGAAGATTAAAGGTTAATCCTAATGGACAACAGGAACCTTATCACCCCCCAGTTTGTGAGGATGTTATTTGTAATGGGGTCACCATAAGGTGTTTTTATGATACAGGTTTGGATTATGATTCAGTTGTGAAGTCTAGCCTAGTGGACCCAAGTCAGTATACCACAGAAACAGTGGAAATACAAGGGGCGACTAAGGACATACCACTCATGACACTTCCCATCGCAAGGATAACGGTGAAAACTCGCTATGTGGAGGGAGAAATCAGAGCAGCAGTGATAGATGAACCAATCTACCCTCTGATATTGGGGTGTAGATACGTCTTCTTGGGGAATCCCGAGAAACCTGTGATCATGGCGACAGTGCAGACCAGGTCACAGAAGAAGGAGGAAGAAGGTGAACCTATAAATGCTCATCCAGAGGAGATGAGGAAGGCGCAGGCTGAGGATAGGACACTCAAGCCCTGTTTTAAAAAATTGCCCAAATGCCACACACCTCCGAGCAAGGGGGAATATTTCATGCAGTACAGATTATATATAGGAAGACAGGAACTAGATCCCCTGGTCACGGACAGTTAGTTCTTCCCAAGATATATAGGGCAAACTTAATAAGGAGCTTACATGTTGGAAAAGATGGTGACCATGAGAAAGTCGGTACCATCTGCCAAAAGATTGCTCGAAAATACTATTGGCCCGACGTAAATGTCGATGTTGAAAACTTTGTAGAAGCATGTGGCGTATTTCATGAGGGAACACCCACAAAGGGAAAATATGTGCAGGACCTAGAAACGCCACGGGGCAACTTTAGGCCTGAAAGGAAAACTAATTATACTCGGGTAGACAAAGTGGAATGGGAGCCCCTTTTTCACACCCAGTCTTCACTTGAATGGATTAACATGGCCACTATGCGAAGAGTACAAAGAAGAAATTTTACCCAGGATAAGATGACAATCCCTCGGTCAGACTTATATAAACTGGAAGAACAGACAAGAGAGCGAAGATCTCTCATAAGCAATCTAAAGTGGGGAGACAAACCCCAGAAAAAAAATTGGTAGTGGTCGATTTGTGAGTGATGATTCTAGGAAGAAAAGTCCTCATTATAGAGCTTCTAATGGACGGGACCCGATGGGTTCCATGAAAAATAAGTATGATAAATTAAAGATCCAGATGTAACTCTATTAAGGACCTGGACAGATGAGAAGGCGGAAGAGACTGTTACCTCATCGTATCAATACGTGAACGAACTGACCACTCGTTTGAAAGCTGGATGGAAACTGGCAAATGATAATTTGAAGCAAGCCAGGAAGAAACATGCAGCATATTTTAATAGGAAGGCAAAGGACAGGGAACTGGCAGTCGGAGAGAAGGTGCTGCTTCTACTACCCGGAAGCCAGAATAAATTACAAATTGGTTGGCAAGGTCCATATACGGTTCTAGAGAAGGTGTCTAGAACAAACTATAAAATTGACAAAAAGGGGAAGGAGAAAGTTTATCATGTAAACCTGTTAAAGAAGTATCTGGACAGACCACTCCAGGAAAGCACCCCCTTATTGACCTTGGCTATTGCAACCCAGATGCAAAAGGAACCACTCACCTCACATGAATACCCATTACATCCTTGTGAAACCGCAGCACAGGTAAAAGTCAGTAAGCACCTGACTAAAAAACCAGAGGGAGAGAGTTCAACAGGTTCTGGAGGAACATACAGATGTATTAACAGATAAACCAGGCCATACAAATTTGCTACAGTATGACATGAAACTGGTAGACTCAAACCCAATCTGTATGAGAGCCTATTCTATTCCGTTTGCGAAGGAGAAGGCATTGAAGGAAGAAATAGAGTATTTGTTGAAGGAGGGGATTATTTCGCACAGTGAATCATCTTTTAGTTCTAGTGTCGTTTTGTTGAGAAAACCGTCTGGGAACACAGACTGTGCATAGATTACAGGAAACTGAATGCTGTCACAGAAGGACAAGTGGATCCATTACCAGACACAAAACAGTTATTTGCCAGACTGAACAAGGCAAAATACTTTTCAAAGGTGGATCTTAGTAAAGGCTATTACCAGATCCCAGTGAAGCCTGAAGTGAGACCTTATTTGGCTTTTAGCACTTCGGATGGACATTATGAATTCAATATGCTACCATTCGGACTGAAAAATGCTCCGAGTGTGTTTTCAAGGATGATGCGCAAATTGTTGGATCCCCTGAATAACCCATGTATCACGAATTTCATGGATGATATTCTCGTCGCCACAGAGACATTTGAAGAACACATTGAAGCTCTGGAGATGTTGTTTGATAGACTTCGGGAGGCGAACTTAACTGCTAGGCCAACAAAATGTTGTATTGGATGCAAAGAGTTGGAATTCTTGGGACACACTGTATATCAGGGTAATATGACCCCTGATCCTAAGAACTTGGAAAAACTGCAGAGAGCACCTAGGCCGCAAACAAAAAAGGACGTGCGATCATTTGTGTCGTTATGCGGATTTTATCAGAAATACATCAAGAATTTTAACGCTATTTGTGCTCCTCTGACTGATCTGACTCGCAAGGGACTTCCAGATAAAATTATTTGGACTGCACAATGTGAACTAGCGTTCCAAGAGTTAAAGGAAAACTCACTAGCAAGCCTATTCTCAAACTGCCTGATTTGACACAGGACTTTGTCTTAAGAACCGATGCAAGTAATGTAGGACTAGGAGGGGCTTTGTTGCAAAGATCATCTTCACCTGATGGGGAACTGAAACCAGTCGCTTATGCAAGCCGTAAATTGAATAAGGCGGAACAAGGATACTCCACAAGCGAAAAAGAATGTTTAGCGTTAATCTGGGCAATAAAGAAGTTTCAAATCTATCTGTATGGTAGGACATTTGTGGTGGAGACGGACCATCAGCCTCTCGTATTCTTATCTCAGGCTAAGCATGAAAACGCAAGATTGCTGAGGTGGTCTTTATTGCTTCAACCTTATCAGTTCAGTATCCAATATATCCCAGGCAAATTGAATGTCGGTGCAGATTTCCTCAGTCGGCACCCCTGTGATCAAAATTAGAGTAGTGGCAGACGTGAGGAGTAATTTTACCTATGTGTATCGCTGGTTTTGGAACTTGCCATAGGCATGTTTTCAAGTGGGGAGATGTGTAGTGAAATTGACAGAGATACAACGGTAAAATACCTCCAAAGATAACATGTAAGGATAAAAAAATAATGCGTAGGCTGCTGATAGTACATGATCGCCCAGACCGCGGGTCATCACCCTCCATAAAAATTGACTTGCTAGACAGGAGGGGAACGGCGGATAAAAAGGAAAAAAATATGACTGGAAAGATTGCGTGAGACTAGAAAGGCTAAGGAGACGCAATTGGGGGGGGGGGGGAAACGGAGAAAAGTCACGTTTCCCAAGTTGACAAAAAGTAAGGAACTCGACAGAAGGGACCTTGGATATGTTACGCCACAGTCATTTATTGGTCGCTTTTGCGATACCAAGCCTTTGATTTGAATTCAGCGGCAGAACACAGATGTTTGGAATATTACAAAAATTAAAAAGTAACTTTTTCGTAATATTAATGTTAGGAATATAAAAATTAGCTGGCCGGATGGCCCATTCTGAGCAGTGAACTAATTTGTTCTTAATTTTACAGACGGATAGATAATATTGAAGATAATGACAAAAGACAGTGTTGTTCACATCAACGACAGACTGTATGGAATAAAAAGTGTCGCTATTTGCACAAAAAAACACGACCTTGAGAAGCAGGTGTTCAAATCAACTTAGTAGGGAAGCGAAGGGACATTGGTGGGAGCTGTGTCTAAATATAACTTTTAACGACAAAATTTTGGAGGGGAGAGAAAGGTTGGTTCAAAAATCAAGTACATTTTTGTAAAAACGCAAGTAGAGACGGACAGACTAACAGATAAAAATCCATACTTGACTGAAGCATGACTGAAATGACTTTAGTGTAGGAAATTGGAAATTCAAATAAACCTAGGCAGTGATTGGCCACAGACAATCATTTTATCGGCGCTCAGACGCGAAAGTGGGGCCATTCCTCAATAGTTGTTCGATGATAGACACAGTATTTTAAAGTGTGGTGATTTCCAAATGAAAGAAAGTGAAATAAGTTCAGGGACGCCATACTATAGCCAGCAGCTCAGCTGAGTTTTGCTAGCATTTCTGTGTTCTTTATTCATAATCTGAGCTGTGAGTTTCAGCTGTCAACAAGGCGGTGTCTATCCAGTTGGTGATTTTACTCGAGTGTATCTGTGCAGTACGTTGTGACAGAGACCACTATTATTGCCCGCCAGCACGGAGAGGTGGGACCACCAGATTTCAGCACCAGAGCTACTTCTTCAAGATGAGTGAGCCTCTGGTCTGCTGGAAGTTCACCAACGCCTTTTAGTTGCTAATACCCCATAAAATTCCTGCAATTTACTGGACACTGTGTAGTCAATGTAGACAGGTGTGATGAGGCCACCCCAACAGCACAAGCATTAACTATCCTCCCAAGTAGATGACTACTAGAACATTTTAATAAAACTAACTAGTCTAGTACTTATATATGTACACTCTTGCATTTATTATGTAACATTCCATGCATTTTTTTCATTAATTTTAAATCCTTTTCCTAAAAAAAGTTCTGGTCAACATAAAACTTGATCCAGAACAAATAAATGTAATATAATTCTATCAAAAATTTTACACACGTGAGTTAGTTCAGTGTATTTTAACATTTGTTAATATTATTAGTCTGCTTAAATATCTGTGTGTGTATCTATAACTATCTCACCACATTACATATCATTACCCTAGACATTTTACCTAGATACATTCATTAAGAAAAAAATTAAGTGTGAGGTCGTAGTGGTAGCAAGAAAGGCCTTCTGACAATTCACAACTACATTTTATCTCAGGAGCCTTCACAGCTGGCCTCATACATTACATTTAGTAACATCACCATCATACAATACCATCAAACCCACTACATGCATGCACACCGTCTTTTGCGCATTCTTCTTTGGTAAGTGTTACTATTTTCGAGAGACTATTAAAAAACCAAAATATAAGGGAAACAATGCAATTAATGTCTAACTTTCAACCAAAATTACTTGGGTTGCATCCCTTTGCGTTACGAACGCTTCTGACAGAAAAATCTGGCATTTTATATATATGATAATATCCTAGACACGTGTTCGAGGCATATTTATCAAGACTTTTCAACTGAGCAAGAAGTCTAGAGTTTCCAACAGTTATTGGGGTGAGTTGTAACATATTTTTCTATACTTGGAATTGGACATGTTTGAACTTGCAGGTCCTTACGAGTCTGGCAACCTCAACATGTAAAAATGAAATATTCATGAATCACCACAGCAAAGCGTTGGTGATTGCTTCGTGCTAGTTCCTACAGAACCAATAGCAGAGGTAACCCAAAACTCAAAGTAGAGAAGGGAGTGAACGATGATGACATCATATGTAAATATTTACTATCATTTGTAATAAAATGTGTGTATACCGAAAACTTGTTCAACCAGGCAAAAGCCAATGTATTTTCGCTGTCCAGTCGCAATTTTTCCATTAAATTAACTAAACAAAATGGTGATTTTCATCATACCCCCTGAGTTATATGATATAAGTTCAGAGAGAGTAAAAATTCAGACAAAAAAATCGGTAGGAGGACAGCGCGAAAGGCGCGTGATTAACATCAGGAAAGCAAAGACTTAGCAGAGGTTTTGTTCTTTCATTTCCTCAAAAGCTTGTGGTACGGATCGAAGAAATCATTTGAGGTACTGCTCTATGATACCAGTTGTACTACTATTCTGTGGCCCAAAGCGTGTGATCAACAATGGAAACCTACTTTCAACGGCTTATGAAGATACCTGCCTTGACCAGGAGTGGTTACATTTTAAACTAATCTGGAGACGTGCCCTCGCTACGGAGACGAATTGACGGAACTAGCAGCATCACCACCTCAGCATTTTGGCAGCTAGGTTATATTTCTAGCCTGGCACCAACTGGATCTGATTCTCGTCAGAAGGCCACTTCTCAGGTCTGTGCTCTCCACGCGCTCGCACCATAGTGCAGACTGTGATACAGATCACTCCTTAGTTTGCTGCAAAATCAGAGCACAACCAAGAAAACTCCATCGTGTCAGACATGAAGGGAAACCACGCATTGATACCAGCAAGATGTCAGACCCTGTCAAGATCGCTCAATTTACCGCGACCTTCACGAAAGTGCTCAGTAGCCCTCATCATGGTGATACTGTTACAGAGAACTGGGAGCATCTGCGGAACACCATTCAAAGTACTATATTTGCCACCTTCGGTAAGAAAACATCGAAGTCAAATGACTGGTTTGATGCTGCATCAGATGTGATGACACCTGTCATTGAAGCTAAGCGCAGTGCTGCGACTGAATACAAATTTTCACCGAGTGCTAGAACCCTACAGATCCTGAAGGCTACGAGAAGCAAAGTTCAACAAACTGCTCCACGCCGTACAAATGGCTATTGGCTCCAGCTCAGTGAGAACATTCAGACCGCAGCGCAAACAGACAAAACTAGACAAATGTATGACGGTATAAAGAAAGCCCTTGGTTCCCAAAAGAGCAAGACGGCACCGTTAACAACCATCAGCGGAGAGAAGCTAATCGATACGTGTAAGCAGATGGAGAGGTGGGTCGAACACTACTCTGAGCTTTACCGTCACGCCTGCAGCCCTTGGGGCTGTCAAATGTCTGATAACTATGGAGAAGCTGGATGCAGAACCAACATTAGAGGAACTCAGCAAGGCCATTGATAGCTTGGCTTCTGGCGAAGCACCAGGCAGTGATGGGATTCCTCCCGATTTAATCAAATGATGTAAGAGCACGCTATTACATCCCCTGTATAGGGTGCTGTGCCAGTGCTGGGAAGAGATAACTATTCCCTAAGACATGCGAGATGCCAAGATTGTAACACTGTATAAAATAAAGGAGACAGAAGTGATTGCAATAACTACAGAGGCATCTCTTTTCTAGGTATTGTTGGTAAGGTTTTTGTCAGTCATCTTAATGCGACTACACAAGTTAGGTGAGCGCGTATATAGTCATAGTGTGGATTCCAAGCTGGTAGATCAACAACAGACATGATCTTTTCTCTCCGCCAGCATCAGGAAAAATCAAGAGAGTAGACAAAATCCTCCTGAAAATAGACTGCCATGATAAATTGCTGGAAATGATAAAGTCATTCCATGACGACATAAAGGGAACAGTCCAATAAGATGGAAGCACATAACAGACCTTTGACATACGAAGTGGCGTTCAACAAGGCTGCGTTCTGGCTTTAACCCTCTTCGGGATCTTCTTTGAGCTGCTCTTGAAACATGCATTCAGAGATGCAACTGAAGGAATATGCCTTCACGCTGTCAATCACGCTTCACCCAAGCATGAACGGCTTTGACCTCACAATAAGTCTAAACAAAACAAATATTTAGGCCAATCAGTAATATCATCGCTATCCAAACCGCTTGAAAAACACATACATAAAATAACACTACAACACCTAGTTAACAACGACTTGCTAATTAATAGTCAGTCGGTGTTTAGACCTAAACATTCATGTCACACTGCTCTAACTAAGATGATAGACAACTGGCACCTGAACATTAACAACGATAACATGTGTGGGGCAGTCTTTGTAGACTTTAAAAAAGCATTTGATATGATAGATCACGCTATTTTAATTAGAAAACTAGAAACATCAAAAGTAAACTTTCAACTGGTGACAATAATTAAATCATTCCTGTCAGACAGAAAATGGGACCTCAAGACGCAGCAATAGAGACCGCAGTCAGCGACTCATAGCTTGACTGCCTGTGTCAGGACCAGCGAACCAGAGCTGGTCAAGACCGCACTCCACCTCCACGTGGTGGTCCTGGAAACAGTCTGCAGCTGTGCAGCTGGCTGAGCGAGTGTGGATCGAAGTGGGAAGGCAAACCCGGTCCTAAAAATTGCCGTGCAGAAGTCGGATGTGTCGACCGAAAGGTGCAGATATCACAGCTACGTTGGAAACAGACACAACGCAACCACCGTCCTTTTCAGGGCGAACGAAGAAGAAGAAGAAGACAGAAAACATGTAGTTTCTTACAATAACTCCTATTCAAACCCAGCCGTATTAAATACCTTCGTTTCTCAGGGTTCTATACTTGGTCCTCTACTTTTTGCCATATACATTAATGACCTTCCACTACACATCAAGCACTCTTTCTGTGACCTGTTTGCAGACGACTGTATTGTTTAAAAGAGTGAAAAAAGTTGTAACACACTCGAACTATCATTACAAAAGGATACAGATAATCTGATTAAGTGGAGCGACGGAAATGGCATGCTAATAAATATCATTAAAACAAAATGCATGTTAATATCAGCTTGACAAAAATTACTAGCAACAACACTTCAGATCTACATTGGTGCCTCACTAATTGAAAACGTCAATGAACATAAAATTCTAGGTAAAGTCGTTGACCAGCATGTAAATTGGAACTCACATGTACATGCACTGACCAAGTAAACGGCACAGAAAGTTTACCAGTTAGCTAAAATCAAACATTTCCTAGATGAAGATGCACGAAAATTGTTCTATATATCTCACATACAAGCTAACCTTGACAATAGCTACACAGTCTGGGATGGTTGCTCAATGTCCAACACAAAGAGACTCCTTTCACTACAAAAGCATGCAGTGCGTCTTGTCTCTGACAACTGCCTAACTCAATGTATAGTATAACTCAAACTCTATAAAAATCTCCAAATACTGCCCTTAAGAAAGCGCCTTCTGTTTAACAAAGCTAAATTTGATCAGAAAATCCTGTCACATAATGCTCCAGCACATATGTGGCCAATGTTCAAATACAATGAAAGACCAGTCAACGCATTAACAAAATGCAAGTGCCCAAGCCTAGACTTAACTTATTCAAGAAAAGCTTAGCGTACGCTGCTGCTCATCTTTGGAATTGTCTTCCACATAAACTAAGAAACAACCTCAGTCCCTAATCATACAATCGTAGACTTTTCGAATACTTTATGAGTTCTGATTACATTCACCCCTAATCGGATTATCTTTTCTTATAATATCAACTGTAGGTTCTAATGACGATGTTTGTACTTTTCAACATATGTAATGTTATGCTTAGTTAATGTTAATATGAGTGTGCTATTTTATTTTACTTTACAACGTTGAATTCCTTGAAATTGATTTGTAAAATGCATGTGATAATAAATGAATTCAGTATGAAAGGTTAGAGAAAGGAATGGCAGAATGTCAGAATGTGTGCCCAATTCTCAATCTTTTTAAAATAAAGTTCGTTCGTTCGTTCGTTTAAACATGTGATAAGCGGAGACTAATCTGAGATTGTGCGTGGGTATGGCAACATCATGTAAAACAAGTTGCTACACTGTTGCAAGAGCACACAATGCTTTGGTACAGGGTGTAGGTAATGGAATATGCTGCAGCCGTGGCTCCAAGCTCCATAGACGGTGCAGATAGGGAAATAATGGTGATGATGATGATTTTATCAAAGGAGTTAACTGCTTGAAATGCGTTGACAGTTGTGATTTGCTTTCCAAGTGTGACAAGGTCTTAGTTGTTCTGTGCCAAGCAGTTTTTGCAACAGCTCGTACTGTAATGTGCTAATCCATGGTTTAAAAATAGCTTCAAGTTAACATTTCACCCGAGATACGACCGGCATTGAGCTTACGTGACAAGCCTGAATTCCTTATAAAAACTCCAGACGCTTGCATAGCTAGGCGGTGTTATCGCACGGAAGGTCTGGGCCTCGAATCCTGGGTAAGCCACTCAAGTTTGTTGTTTTTCTGTTGTCTAGTGTTCTACTTCTTTATTTCTTACGAGTGCCTGAAAACATACCCTTATGTTTGTCTAATATTTATTTGCAAAACTAGCATTAACAGATTTGCGCTGCTTCGGAATCTTGACTTGCTTGCATAGTGATTTGATTCTTTGACCGTATTCCAGAAATGTTGCCACAATATCAGCCTCAAATATTAATCTCTGACAGTGAGTTCGAACGTCTCTGCACAACGCTCTTGTAAAAAGTTAAATGTTAACTAGTGTTAACTTGCTGGAGTTCGATTTACTTGGTGAAATACAAAATAATAGCGTGGCGCTGTTGACGGAAGTCAAATTTCCTCGTCACAAAATGTTATGTGACGACTGTGTGACGGAATTGCCTCCCCTGCATTACCGTTGTGGTCCAACAGTGGCCAAAACTCAAGAGTATCTAATATGGGCTTCAAAGGTATCTACCTTCGCACAAGATTACTCTTGGCAGAGATGTAGATAGACGGGTAATGACACTTCTATTACAAAGGGAGTCTTCACAAGATATTCAGATAAGCGAAAACAATGCTGCTTTGGCTGAGCACGTTAATTCTAGAATCTTCCGACAACTTTTGTGAAGGAATTAAGCACTTATTAATTTCAGCTCGTTCAAGCCCCCACCCCTGATTTATTCAGTGGAATTCTCATTATTCTGGTATAGCTCTCTTTAGAGTGTGTGTAGTAAATTGACCGAGACAAACATGCAGTAACTGTAAAATGATTAAATCGATGTTAAATTTGTAAAATTACAAATAACAGAATTTAATAATCACTTAAAAAGTGTTAAAAGTTTTAACAGTTTGAAAATAATTTGAATAGTTTAAAAGAAAGGATTCATCATTGATAGCTGATATAATTCTTATGAAGGGAGTTCATTTTGTCAGCGTATATTTTTCACTTAGCTGTTAATAGTAGTTTCTGCTCCCGCTGATGGGTTCTGTGTACATTGCTCTCGCTCGTCGCTGGTCAAGGTTGTAGGGTGTAGCTCGTTTATCAGAAGTGTCAAGGAGAGTCTACGGAAGTTGGTTGCGCGTCTTAAAACGTAGGCCGCGTGTCCCTTCTTGTTCCAGAGATAGTACTTTCTGCTGGTACCACCAATAACTATGATAAAGAATAGAAACGAAACGCTGTCCTCAGTATTTCGTTTCCCGACACATACTTATGTACCCCTTTACCATCCCATTTATCTCAGAATTTACCCTCGATGAGAATTAAATTTAATCCCTCGGGATACAACTTTCTTTACATTTAAATTTAATAGCTTTAACTTTATATTACATTTAAATGAAAAGGTTAATACTACAGATAGAATTAGGTTTATAAATCATAACAGACTCTTATTAGAAAAGACAACATTATATGGGTTTACGTTTGAACACATAACAGTACCCAGACAGCACATCTTCTAAACAGGAGATAGAAGAAATTGCATATTTTGAACGCAGCCACGTAGCTCCTTTAAATTAGTATTTTTTGGGTTCCTTAGGGTTTGCTGACAAATAATATGTAAAACGTTACGCAAATAGTCCAGGAATTAATAAATTATACCCAAAATAAAATATTGGGGGTGCCTGACAGCATAAAATCATTTCTGCTCATAAAATTTTTTTTATAACGTGTTTGAAAAAACCTTACGTTACATAAATAGCCTACCATGTAAACTCCAAATTGATTGGAGCGCAACAAATGAAAGCCTAACCACGATTGGTCGGGCTATAAATACTATCTTGGTTGTTGGGGGAGACGGGAAAAGATAACATTTTTTCAAACACTTGTCGAAACGTGGCTCATTGGCCAGTCTCGCTGATATACACACTTGGGAGCGTTAGTTCGAGACCACTAATTCAAATAAGCTTGATAAAGCGACAGTACGTTGAAGCCAGCTCACATTTTTGCTAAAATAAAAGCCTGGAACATAGGCAGAACGGAATTTGTGCCAGTTTGTGCCAGAATTCATTGCTAATCAACGTATCTGTGTTTATTTCCATGAAATTGTGGTAAGCTTGAACCATTCAGTATCTTTTAATGAAAAATTGAATGTGAATTGTTGATTTATGCCTGTATATATATGTGTAGTTCAGTGGCAAACGTGAGGTAAAGCCTATAATGCTCCAGCCTGAACAGAGGGTGTCGGAGAGAAGTAAAACGGCATGGAATGGCCAAGTAGTACACTGACACCTGGATGATGGACTAGAAAGAAATAATGCTGGAAGTGCAGAGGCGTAGTAACCATTAAGAAGGGTAATACTGGAATAAAGTATTTCAAATGAAGCTGACTGTTGGCCTAACGCTCTGAACGCAATGTTTGTGCTGTATTGTGATCAGTGTAAAAGAGAATATAAATTAGTTATGAAGTAGAAGGTACATCCTTCTTGATTTCAGGGACAGTGGTCTTGATGGTAGTGAGCAGCACCTGGTCAGAGATTTGCTGAATCCAGAGTCGGACAGCATACTCCTTGGTCTTTTTAGCTATCAGTGAGGTGTCTCCTGAGCCCAGAGGAGAATTCGAGCAGAGGAGTCCTTTCCTGCCGCCATCACTAAAGATAAGCAGAGTTGGCCAGCTGAGCTCAACATTATGTCCCCTCATCTTGAACTGATTTTTTAAAAATTAACATTAAGAGGGGAATTTACTTGTCTTAAAATCAGGAACTGTGAACATCTACAATAATGGTCCCTAAAGACAAACTATTGAAGTCATGATGACAAATACCAACAGAGCTTGAACAAAACAAAACCAGTATTACCTCATTTTACCACTACACAATTGACACACATAGAACATTGGTAATAATATATGTCACTACAATATTCATATTAAATACATTCTGTACATAACTTGTAATTTAAATTGATTGTGATTCCTGGTTCCCTTGTAGTTGAATCAGGACACATATTCATTCATGCCAGTAATGAATACATATTGTTATTTGAAACGTTACTAGTGACTTCTTTAAGATATTCTCATAGAGTGTTATATGTATGTGAGTGTCACAGTGTTGTTAAGAGTAGTGGATTAAATTAAATTGTTTATCTGTCTGTTGTTGTGACTTACACTTCACCATACACATACCCTAGACACATAACGTAGCATCACACTATTCCAGAATAATTCTGACTGAGATATATAGATATGTGGTAGCAAGTAAGGTTATATATATAATATACTACTCTTATTAGATATATATATACCTTCACAGCTGATCTCAGTCAGTACACTAAGTCCCTTATAAGAATTTATAACTTCCCACTTCACCACATATATTGGGGTCTCGCTCTTGGGATTTTGAATCTTTAACTATTAAAAATATTGGGGATAATTCACTTCAGGGAATATAAGAATTAAAAGGTATCCTTGGGTGGAATTAAATAAGGTTGAGCTCACGGTGCCTGTGTTGTCCATTAGAGATTGAATTGTTGGTTAGACATTGTATTAAGTTACCTGATAGACAATGGCGGACCTGGCCAAATTTCGATCTGCTGCGGTTCAGACTGCAAAAGAGTTAGGATTAGATGGGCAAGTTATGGTTGCCTATGTTACTACGGAATGTGACAAATTTATTGAACGCGAAGAAAGAAGGTTTGAAGCCGAAAGAAAGTTAGAGGCTGAAAGGGAAATTAAGAAGTTACAATTTGAAGCTGCGGCTGAGACTAATAGGTTGCAGATTGGCTGAGATTGCAGAGAGGCTAGAAATTGAGGCCTAAAGATTGAGCAGAGGAAGAGAAGAAATTAGCTGCAGAAAGGGAAGCCGAGGAAAGAAGACAGGCTGCAGAAAGAGAAGAGAAGAGATTGACTGCAGAGAGGGAAGCAGAAAAGGAGGAGAAAGATTACAAAGGGAACATGAATTACGACTAAGGGAGTTTGAGTTTCAAGGCCATGCTCCTGAAAATGGTGCCAGTCCCTTTGCCTCTGATGCTACGGTTACTCAAGGAGCCTCAATCTCAGCTATGAATTTTCATTTAGATCATTTTGTTGAGAAAGACGATGATATTGAGAGCTATATAAATAGGTACGAACTATTAGCTACCACGTATGGGTTGGAGAGAGAAAGGTGGAGCTTAAAGTTATCTCAGGGACTTCGTGGGGCAGCTTATGAAGTTTTTGCAAAAATGAGCAGAGGTGATCAGGAAAATTATGACATGCTAAAGCAGGCTCTTTTGTTAAGGTATGAAAAGAATGCAGAGTTTTACAGGAAAAAATTTAGGAATGCTAAACTACTGTCAGGTGAAACCTATCACCAGTTCTCTGCACGAATAGAGACATACTTGGAGAAATGGACTTCTCTGGGGAAAACCCAAGATCTTAAGGAAATGGTCCTTATAGAGCAACTAAGAGAGTCCATGGCTCCAGACCTGAGAAAGTTTCTCATGGAACAAGGTGCAGAGAGGCTGGGTGAGTTGCTAAATGTTGCTGAAAGGTATCAAGCAGCTCAAGCAGAGGTAACAGGTAATAAAAAGAAACAGGTGGACAACTTTAGGGCACCACAGAACTTTAATAAATTTGATCCTAAGGATCAAAATAAAGGTAAGCACCAATTTGATAGGCCACGGTATGACAATAAAAATAAATTCCCACAATTCGATGAAAGGAAATATGATGAAAGAAAATCTTTCAACCAAGGAAAAAGGTGGTGTAAGAATTGTCAGATGGACAATCATGACACTGACCGTTGCAGAAGGAAACCTGTGTATATGGCAACCCTTCAGGTCAGGTCGACCTCAAGACAGGAGGAGGATATTATGTTAGATACCACTCCAGAAGAGATGAGGAAGGCACAGGCTGGAGATAAAACACTCAAGCCTTGTTTCAGAAAATTGTCAACTTGTCATACAACTCCAGGCAAGGGAGATTTTTACATGAAAAACAAGTTGATGTATAGGAAGACTGGAGCTAGATCCAATGGTCACGGACAGCTGGTTCTTCCAAAAGATATAGGACAGAATTAATAAGGAGCCTACATGTGAAACCAGATGGGGACCATGAGAAGATAGGTACCATCATTCAAAAGGTGGCTCACAATTATTATTGGCCCAAAGCAAGATGGGACATTGAAAATTTTGTAGAAAGGTGTAGCATAGCACATGAGGGAACACCCACAAGTGGGAACATGGATCAGGACCTGGACACGCCCCGAGGCAAAATTAGGCCTGATAATAGAAAGAAATATAGATTTGATAAAGTGGACCAAATGGAATGGGAAGCCCCTTTTCACGGACAAGCTTCACTTAACTGTTTTACAATGGCCACTATGCGGAGAGTGCAAAAAGATGTCTTACCCCAGGATAAGCCGACAATCCCTCAATCGGACTTAAACAAACTGGAGGAAGAGGATGTAGAGAGGAAATCTCTCATCAAGAATTTTAAGAGGGGAGACAGCCCCAAAGAAAAATTGGTAGCGGTCGTTTTGTGAATGATAATTCTGGGAGGAAAAATCATCACTATAAAGCTTCAAGTGGAAGAGACCATACCGGTGCATGGACAAATAGGTCCACACAATTAAAGGTCCATATGTAGCTTTGTTAAGAACGTGGACTGATGAAAAGGCAGAGGAAAACATTACATCTTCATACCAGTATGTGAATGAGCTGACCACTCGGTTAAAAACTGGCTGGAAACTTGCCAATGAAAATTTGAAACAAGCCAGGAAGAAACATGCTGCCTATTATAACAGGAAGGCGAAAGACAGAAATTTGGCTGTGGGAGAGAAGGTACTGCTTCTTTTGCCCGGGAGTCAGAATAAGTTACAAATTGGATGGCAGGGTCCATATACAGTTCTAGAGAAGGTGTCTAGAACAAATTATAAGATAGATAAGAAGGGGAAAGAAAAAATCTATCATGTGAATCTCCTGAAGAAATATTTGGAAAGAGAACATCAGGAAGAGACACACTTGTTGACCTTGTCCATCGCCATGGAGATGAAAAAGGAACCACTTTCATCATTTGAATATCCATTACACCCCTGTGAGACAGCAGCACAGGTGAAAATCAGTACACATTTAACGAAAACTCAGAAAGAGAGAGTGCAACAGGTTCTAAATAATCATGCAGAGGTGTTAACAGACCGACCAGGGCATACAAACCTATTGGAATATGATATGAAATTAATAGACTCCACACCTGTCTGTATGAAACCATATTCGATTCCGTTTGCTAAGGAAAAAGCTTTGAAGGAAGAGATAGACTATCTGTTGAAGGAAGGAATTATTTCGCACAGTGAGTCTTCGTATAGTTCCGGTGTTGTACTTTTAAGGAAGCCCTCTGGAGAACATAGACTCTGTATAGATTACAGGAGACTGAATGCTATTACAGAAGGACAGGTGGATCCATTGCCGGATACAAATCAGCTGTTTGCCAGACTAAATAAAGCTAAATATTTCTCAAAAGTGGATCTGAGTAAAGGATACTATCAGATTCCAGTAAAGCCTGAGGTTAGACCATACCTAGCTTTTAGTACCTCAGAAGGACACTATGAGTTTAATAGATTGCCATTTGGATTGAAGAATGCGCCTAGTGTCTTCTCTAGAATGATGAGAAAATTTATTGGATCCTCTGAATAATCCCTGTATAACAAATTTTATGGATGATATCCTTATAGCAACAGAAACATTTGAGGAACACATTGACTCTCTGAACATGCTGTTTGATCGACTTAGGGAGGCAAATTTAACAGCCCGACCAACCAAATGTTGCGTTGGATGTAAAGAATTGGAATTTTTGGGACACACAGTTTATCAGGGAAAACATGACCCCTGACCCAAAGAATTTAGAGAAACTACAGAAAGCCCCGAGACCACAAACCAAGAAGGACGTGAGATCCTTTGTCTCATTATGTGGTTTCTACCAGAAGTATATCAAAAACTTTAATTCCATATGTGCACCTTTAACGGAATTGACACGTAAAGGACTTCCAGATCGCATTACATGGACACCACAATGTGAAATGACTTACCAAGAATTGAAGGAAAAGCTCACAAGTAAACCCATTTTGAAATTACCTGACTTAAGTCAAGAATTCATAGTAAGGACGGATGCAAGTAATATTGGGCTAGGTGCAACTTTACTACAGAAATCAGATGCATTGGATGGGGAATTAAGCCCAGTGGCATATGCTAGCAGAAAGTTGAATAAAGCTGAAATCAACTACTCAACTAGCGAAAAAGAATGTCTTGCAGTAATATGGGCAATAAAGAAATTCAATATTTATCTATATGGGAAGGCATTTAAGTTGCAAACTGACCACAAACCTTTATCGTTTTTAGCACAGGCTAAGCATGAGAACTCTAGGTTACTCCGATGGTCTTTGCTTCTGGCTCCATATAATTTTAGCATTGAATATATATCTGGAAAAAACAAATCTGGGAGCGGATTTTTTAAGCCGCCATCCGTGTGATGAGAATCACCGTAAACCCCAGAAATAATAATAAATTTCTCTATGTGTATATAGAATAAAGGACTGACATATAATGTCTGTTTTAAGAGGGGAAGTGTCATGAAATATTCTAATCCACATATATAAATTATTAGGTAAATATGAAGCCTAACAAATAAAATTAATAAAGAGAAGAGCAATGGTAAAATGACAGTGCTGTCCCAAAGAATGTACTCGAAATCCCCCTTGTTTTCTGCTTCGTCTGCAAATTGTAACGCTTTCACGTTGATAGTAAAGCTTACTGTATTATTACCCGCCTTCTTCAATGAAACGTGTGCTGTATTTCTTGGAAAAGCATTGAGACGTACTGCGTAATGACCTAAATTAACCCTAACATTAATTATACTGCGTTACCAAAACGAACGAACAGATGGACTAAAGGGATAAAAAGAGAAGGGAGAGGCAGAAAGCCGAACACTAAACCCGCTTCGCGCGATACACAATTACTACCATCACGCGTGTAAGTCTACATGCACTAATTTTTTTTTCAGACGGACAGTGATAAAATACACTACCCTTTCCCAGAGTTAGGTTTATAAATCATAACAGACTCTTATTAGAAAAGACAACATTATATGGGTTTACGTTTGAACACATAACAGTACCCAGACAGCACATCTTCTAAACAGGAGATAGAAGAAATTGCATATTTTGAACGCAGCCACGTAGCTCCTTTAAATTAGTATTTTTGGGTTCCTTAGGGTTTGCTGACAAATAATATGTAAAACGTTACGCAAATAGTCCAGGAATTAATAAATTATACCCAAAATAAAATATTGGGGGTGCCTGACAGCATAAAATCATTTCTGCTCATAAAATTTTTTTTATAACGTGTTTGAAAAAACCTTACGTTACATAAATAGCCTACCATGTAAACTCCAAATTGATTGGAGCGCAACAAATGAAAGCCTAACCACGATTGGTCGGGCTATAAATACTATCTTGGTTGTTGGGGGAGACGGGAAAAGATAACATTTTTTCAAACACTTGTCGAAACGTGGCTCATTGGCCAGTCTCGCTGATATACACACTTGGGAGCGTTAGTTCGAGACCACTAATTCAAATAAGCTTGATAAAGCGTCAGTACGTTGAAGCCAGCTCACATTTTTGCTAAAATAAAAGCCTGGAACATAGGCAGAACGGAATTTGTGCCAGTTTGTGCCAGAATTCATTGCTAATCAACGTATCTGTGTTTATTTCCATGAAATTGTGGTAAGCTTGAACCATTCAGTATCTTTTAATGAAAAATTGAATGTGAATTGTTGATTTATGCCTGTATATATATGTGTAGTTCAGTGGCAAACGTGAGGTAAAGCCTATAATGCTCCAGCCTGAACAGAGGGTGTCGGAGAGAAGTAAAACGGCATGGAATGGCCAAGTAGTACACTGACACCTGGATGATGGACTAGAAAGAAATAATGCTGGAAGTGCAGAGGCGTAGTAACCATTAAGAAGGGTAATACTGGAATAAAGTATTTCAAATGAAGCTGACTGTTGGCCTAACGCTCTGAACGCAATGTTTGTGCTGTATTGTGATCAGTGTAAAAGAGAATATAAATTAGTTATGAAGTAGAAGGTACATCCTTCTTGATTTCAGGGACAGTGGTCTTGATGGTAGTGAGCAGCACCTGGTCAGAGATTTGCTGAATCCAGAGTCGGACAGCATACTCCTTGGTCTTTTTAGCTATCAGTGAGGTGTCTCCTGAGCCCAGAGGAGAATTCGAGCAGAGGAGTCCTTTCCTGCCGCCATCACTAAAGATAAGCAGAGTTGGCCAGCTGAGCTCAACATTATGTCCCCTCATCTTGAACTGATTTTTTAAAATTAACATTAAGAGGGGAATTTACTTGTCTTAAAATCAGGAACTGTGAACATCTACAATAATGGTCCCTAAAGACAAACTATTGAAGTCATGATGACAAATACCAACAGAGCTTGAACAAAATAAAACCAGTATTACCTCATTTTACCACTACACAATTGACACACATAGAACATTGGTAATAATATATGTCACTACAATATTCATATTAAATACATTCTGTACATAACTTGTAATTTAAATTGATTGTGATTCCTGGTTCCCTTGTAGTTGAATCAGGACACATATTCATTCATGCCAGTAATGAATACATATTGTTATTTGAAACGTTACTAGTGACTTCTTTAAGATATTCTCATAGAGTGTTATATGTATGTGAGTGTCACAGTGTTGTTAAGAGTAGTGGATTAAATTAAATTGTTTATCTGTCTGTTGTTGTGACTTACACTTCACCATACACATACCCTAGACACATAACGTAGCATCACACTATTCCAGAATAATTCTGACTGAGATATATAGATATGTGGTAGCAAGTAAGGTTATATATATAATATACTACTCTTATTAGATATATATATATACCTTCACAGCTGATCTCAGTCAGTACACTAAGTCCCTTATAAGTATTTATAACTTCCCACTTCACCACAAATACATATAATGAAAGAGTAATGGGGGAATGCAGCAGCGGAACAGCAAACGAAAATGGGGATAAACTAATACGTTTCTGTAGTATTAACAACCTGGTCATTGGAGAATCACTTTTCCCACATAAAGAAATTCACAAATTAACATGGGAATCACCAAATGGTCGGGACAGAAACCAGATAGATCACATCATGATTAATGGTAGATGGAGACATGCATTACAAGATGTGAAGGTAAGAAGAGGTGCAGATGTGGGAAGTGATCACCATTTAGTAGTAGCAAAACTGAAAGTGACACCAAGAAGGGCTGGACCAACTGTAACTACACAGAAAAGGTTTGACATCAGCAAATTGAAGGACTCCCTTACCAGAAAATCTTTTGCGGCTGACATAAAGAAACGATATCAATTTGCCAAAAGTCAGGAAAAGACATTGACTGATGATGTAGACCAGAAATTCAACACCATTTCAACAATATATAAGGAAAGCAGCAAATCATGCTTGGGATTCCAGGAAAGGAAGAAGCAAGACTGGATAACACCAGAAACATTAAACACAATAACACTGAAAAAGGTAATGAAAAGAAAGAAAACAGAAGCGAAGTCCCCCAGCTTAAAGCAACTATATAGCGAACAGTACAGTCAGATGGACAAGGAAGTTAAACGCCTAACCCGAGCCAACAAAAGGAATTTCCTAGACGATCTTGCAAGACAGGCAGAAGAGGCAGCACTGAGAAATGAACAAAACACAGTATACAAAATAACTAAATTCATCAGCGGAAAACGAGGTGCAAACAACATTACATTAGTAAGAGATAAGCAAGGAAATCTCATCACGACAGCAGAGGGATATGAAACAAGATGGGCAGAGCACTTCAGAGAAACTCTGAACAAGGAACCACCAGAGACACAATTTATTGTTCCTGAGGCTTAAAACGATATAGATGTAAATACAGACACTCCACGAAAAGAAGAAATCCTCACAGCAATCAAAAAGTTAAAGAACGGAAAAGCTACTGGTCATGATAACTTAAATGCAGAGCTATTTAAGACAGACCCAGAGCTAGCAACAGAACTATTAGAACCACTATTTGTACAAGTCTGGAAAACAGGGACAGCACCATCAGAGTGGAACAAAGGAATAATTGTCAAATTGCCCAAGAAGGGAGATCTTGCAGACTGCAATAATTGGAGAGGAATCACTCTTCTCTCAGTTCCCAGCAAAATACTAGGCAGGATAATTATACAGAGAATTTCAAAAGCAGTAGACTACAAACTGAGGAAAGAACAAGCAGGATTTAGAAAGAACAGAAGATGTGTGGATCATATATTCACTCTCTGTCGTGAAATATTCTAATCCACATATATAAATTATTAGGTAAATATGAAGCCTAACAAATAAAATTAATAAAGAGAAGAGCAATGGGAAAATAACAGTGCTGTCACAAAGAATGTACTCGAAATCCCCCTTGTTTTCTGCTTCGTCTGCAAATTGTAACGCTTTCACGTTGATATAAAAGCTTACTGTATTATTACCCGCCTTCTTCAATGAAACGTGTGCTGCATTTCTAAGAAAAAACATTGAGACGTACTGCGTAATGACCTAAATTAATCCTAACATTAATTATACTGCGTTACCAAAACGAACGAACAGATGGACAAAAGGATAAAGAGAGAGGGGAGGGCTGAAAATCAGGAACGCATGCATCACGCGTGTAAGTCTACATGCACTAATTTTTTTTTCAGACGGACAGTGATAAAATACACTACCCTTTCCCAGAGTTAGGTTTATAAATCATAAAAAACTCTTATTAGAAAAGATAACATTAGATGGGTTTACGGTTGAGAACATAACAGTACCCAGACAGCACATCTTCGAAACAGGAGGTAGAAGAAATTGCATATTTTGAATGCAGCCACGTAGCTCCTTTAAATTTGTATTTTTGGGTTCCTTAGGGCTTGCTGACAAATAATATGTAAAACGTTACGCAAATAGTCCAGGAATTAATAAATTATACCCAAAATAAAATATTGGGGGTGCCTGACAGCATAAAATCATTTCTGCTCATAAGATTTTTTTTTAACGTGTTTGAAAAAAATTTACGTTACAGAAATAGCCTACCATGTAAACTCCAAATTGATTGGAGCGCAACAAATGAAAGCCTAACCACGATTGGTCGGGCTATAAATACTATCTTGGTTGTTAGGGGAAACGGGGAAAGGTAACATTTTTTCAAACACTTGTCGAAACGGGGCTCATTGGTCAGACTCGCTGATATACACACTTGGGAGCGTTAGTTCGAAACCACTTGTTTAAAAATAGCTTGATAAAGCATCAGTGCGTTGAAGCCAGCATATATTTTGCTAAATAAAAGCCTGGAAGATAAGCAGATGGGAATTTGTGCCAGTTTGTGCCAGAATTCATTGCTAATCAACGTATCTGTGTTTATTCGTATGAATTGTGGTAAGCTTGAACCATTCAATATCTTTTAATGAAAATTGAATGTGAATTGTTGATTTATGCCTGTATATATATGTGTAGTTCAGTGGCCAACGTGAGGTAAAGCCTGTAATGCTCCAGCCTGAACAGAGGGTGTCGGAGAGAAGTAAAACGGCATGGAATGGCCAAACAGTACACTGACACCTGGATGATTGACTAGAAAGAAATAATGCTGGAAGTGCAGAGGCGTAGTAACCATTAAGAAGGGTAATACTGGAATAAAGTATTTCAAATGAAGCTGACAGTTGGCCTAATGCTCTGAACTCAATGTTTGTGCTGTGTTGTGATCAATGTAACAAGAGAGTTTAAGTTAGTTATGAAGTAGAAGGTACATCCTTCTTGATTTCAGGGACAGTGGTCTTGATGGTACTGAGCAGCACCTGGTCAGAGCTTTGCTGAATCCAGTGTCGGACAGCATACTCCTTGGTCCTTTTAGCTATCAGTGAGGTGTCTCCAGAGCCCAGAGGAGAATTCGAGCAGAGGAGTCCTTTCCTGCCGCCATCACGCCAGATAAGCTAACTTGGCCAGCTGAGCTCAACATTATGTCCCCTCATCTTGAACTGACTTTGTAAAATTAACATTAAGAGGGAATTTACTTGTCTTAAAATCAGGAACTGTGAACATCTCCAATACTAGTCCCTAAAGACAAACTATTGAAGTCATGATGACAAATACCAACAGAGCTTGAACAAAACAAAACCAGTATTACCTCATTTTACTACTACACAACTGACACACATAGAACATTTGTAATAATATATGTCACTACAATATTCATATTAAATACATTCTGTACATAACTTGTAATTTAAATTGATTGTGATTCCTGGTTCCCTTGTAGTTGAATCAGGACACATATTCATTCATGCCAGTAATGAATACATATTGTTATTTGAAAGTTTATCAGTGACTCTTTTAAGATATCTTTGTAGAGTGTTATATGTATATGAGTGTCACAGTGTTGTCAAGAGTAGTGGATTAAATTAAATTGTTTATCTGTCTGTTGTTGTGACTTACACTTCACCATACTCATACCCTAGACACATAACGTAGCATCACATTATTCAAGAATAATTCTGACTGAGATATATAGATATGTGGTAGCAAGTAAGGTTATCTATAATACACTACTCTTAATAGATATAGATACCTTCACAGCTGATCTCAGTCAGTACACTAAGTTCCCTATAAGTATTTATAACATCCCACTTCACCACATATATTGGGGGCTCGTCCGGGATTTTGAATCTTTCACTATTAAAAATATTGGGGGTAATTCACTTCAGGGAAGATAAGAATTAAAAAGTATCCTTGGGTGGAATTGAATAAGGTTGAGCTCACGGTGCCTGTGTTGTCCATTAGATATTTAGAGATTAAATTGTTGGTTAGACATTTTATAAACTTACCTGATAGACAATGGCGGACCTGGCCAAATTTCGATCTGCTGCGGTTCAGACTGCAAAAGAGTTAGGATTAGATGGGCAAGTTATGGTTGCCTATGTCACGACGGAATGTGACAAATTTATTGAACGCGAAGAAAGAAGATTAGAAAAAGAAGCCGAAAGAAAGTTAGAGGCTGACAGGGAAATTAAGAAGTTACAATTTGAAGCTGAGGCTGAGACTAAGAAGTTACAATTTGAAGCTGAGGCTGAGACTAAGAGGTTGCAGATTGAGGCTGACAAAGAGGCTAAGAAATTGGAAGCAGAAAGAGAAGACAAAAGATTAGCTGCAGAAAGAGAAGAGAAGAAATTAGCTGCAGAAAGAGAAGAGAAGAGATTAGCTGCAGAGAGGGAAGCAGAAAAGGAGGAGAAGAGATTACAAAGGGAACATGAGTTACGACTAAGGGAGTTTGAGTTTCAAGGCCATGCTCCTGAAAATGGTGCCAGTCCCTTTGCCTCTGATGCTACGGTTACTCAGGGAGCCTCGACCTCAGCTATGAACTTTCATTTAGATCATTTTGTTGAGAAAGACGATGATATTGAGAGCTATATAAATAGGTACGAACTATTAGCTACCACGTATGGGTTAGAGAGAGAAAGGTGGAGCTTAAAGTTATCTCAGGGACTTCGTGGGGCAGCTTATGAAGTTTTTGCAAAAATGAGCAGAGGTGATCAGGAAAACTATGACATGCTAAAGCAGGCTCTTTTGTTAAGGTATGAAAAGAATGCAGAGTTTTACAGGAAAAAATTTAGGAATGCTAAACTACTGTCAGGTGAAACCTATCACCAGTTCTCTGCACGAATAGAGACATACTTGGAGAAATGGACTTCTCTGGGGAAAACCCAAGATCTTAAGGAAATGGTCCTTATAGAGCAACTAAGAGAGTCCATGGCTCCAGACCTGAGAAAGTTTCTCATGGAACAAGGTGCAGAGAGGCTGGGTGAGTTGCTAAATGTTGCTGAAAGGTATCAAGCAGCTCAAGCAGAGGTAACAGGTAATAAAAAGAAACAGGTGGATAACTTTAGGGCACCACAGAACTTTAATAAATTTGATCCTAGGGATCAAAATAAAGGTAAGCACCAATTTGATAGGCCACGGTATGAAAATAAAAATAAATTCCCACAATTCGATGAAAGGAAATATGATGAAAGAAAATCTTTCAACCAAGGAAAAAGGTGGTGTAAAAATTGTAAGATGAACAATCATGACACTGACCATTGTAGAAGGAAACCTCCTCATTTTGCTGCTATGACATCGGGGAAAAAGGAAAAGAAGGGCAAACCTGAAGAATTACAGGAACCATACCACCCCCCAGTGTGTGAAGATGTCATCTGTAATGGTGTCACTATAAGATGTTTATATGATACCGGTTTAGATTACGATTCCGTTGTGAGTTCTCACCTGGTGCAGGCCGATCAATACACCACAGAAACAGTGGAGATTCAAACTGCAACCAAGGATGTAGCTACCATGACACTTCCCGTCGCCCGAATAAAAGTGAAAACACGATATGTGGAAGGAATCATAAAAGCAGCAGTGATAAATGAGCCAATCTACCCTCTAATATTGGGGTGTAGATATGTCTTCTTGGGGAATCCCAAGAGACCTGTGATATTGGCAACAGTGCAGACCAGATCACAGACAAAGAAGGAGGAGGATAATCCCATAAATACTCACCCAGATGAGATGAGGAAGGCACAGGCTGGGGATAAAACACTCAAGCCTTGTTTCAGAAAATTGTCAACTTGTCATACAACTCCAGGCAAGGGAGATTTTTACATGAAAAACAAGTTGATGTATAGGAAGACTGGAGCTAGATCCAAAGGTCACGGACAGCTGGTTCTTCCAAAAAGATACAGGACAGAATTAATAAGGAGCCTACATGTGAAACCAGATGGGGACCATGAGAAGATAGGTACCATCATTCAAAAGGTGGCTCACAATTATTCTTGGCCCAAAGCAAGATGGGACATTGAGAATTTTGTAGAAAGGTGTAGCATAGCACATGAGGGAACACCCACAAGTGGGAACATGGATCAGGACCTGGACACGCCCCGGAGCAAAATTAGGCCTGATAATAAAAAGAAAAATAGATTTGATAAAGTGGACCAAATGGAATGGGAAGCCCCTTTTCACGGACAAGCTTCACTTAACTGTTTTACAATGGCCACTATGCGGAGAGTGCAAAAGGATGTCTTACCCCAGGATAAGCCGACAATCCCTCAATCGGACTTAAACAAACTGGAGGAAGAGGATGTAGAGAGGAAATCTCTCATCAAGAATTTTAAGAGGGGAGAAAGCCCCAAGACAAGAAAAATTGGTAGCGGTCGTTTTGTGAATGATAATTCTGGGAGGAAAAATCATCACTATAAAGCTTCGAGTGGAAGAGACCACACCGGTGCATGGACAAATAGGTCCACACAATTAAAGGTCCATATGTAGCTTTGTTAAGAACGTGGACTGATGAAAAGGCAGAGGAAAACATTACATCTTCATACCAATATGTGAATGAGCTGACCACTCGGTTGAAAACTGGCTGGAAACTTGCCAATGAAAATTTGAAACAAGCCAGGAAGAAACATGCTGCCTATTATAACAGGAAGGCGAAAGACAGAAATTTGGCTGTGGGAGAGAAAGTACTGCTTCTTTTGCCTGGGAGTCAGAATAAGTTACAAATTGGATGGCAGGGTCCATATACAGTTTTAGAGAAGGTGTCTAGAACAAATTATAAGATAGATAAGAAGGGGAAAGAAAAAATCTATCATGTGAATCTCCTGAAGAAATATTTGGAAAGAGAACATCAGGAAGAGACACACTTGTTGACCTTGTCCATCGCCATGGAGATGAAAAAGGAACCACTTTCATCATTTGAATATCCATTACACCCCTGTGAGACAGCAGCACAGGTGAAAATCAGTACACATTTAACGAAAACTCAGAAAGAGAGAGTGCAACAGGTTCTAAATAATCATGCAGAGGTGTTAACAGACCGACCAGGCATACAAACCTATTGGAATATGATATGAAACTGATAGACCCCACACCTGTCTGTATGAAACCATATTCGATTCCGTTTGCTAAGGAGAAAGCTTTGAAGGAAGAGATAGACTATCTGTTGAAGGAAGGAATTATTTCGCACAGTGAGTCTTCGTATAGTTCCGGTGTTGTACTCTTAAGGAAGCCCTCTGGAGAACATAGACTCTGTATAGATTACAGGAGACTGAATGCTATTACAGAAGGACAAGTGGATCCATTGCCGGATACAAATCAGCTGTTTGCCAGACTAAATAAAGCTAAATATTTCTCAAAAGTGGATCTGAGTAAAGGATACTATCAGATTCCAGTAAAGCCTGAGGTTAGACCATACCTAGCTTTTAGTACCTCAGAAGGACACTATGAGTTTAATAGATTGCCATTTGGATTGAAGAATGCGCCTAGTGTCTTCTCTAGAATGATGAGAAAATTATTGGATCCTCTGAATAATCCCTGTATAACAAATTTTATGGATGATATCCTTATAGCAACAGAAACATTTGAGGAACACATTGACTCTCTGAACATGCTGTTTGATCGACTTAGGGAGGCAAATTTAACAGCCCCTCCAACCAAATGTTGCGTTGGATGTAAAGAATTGGAATTTTTGGGACACACAGTTTATCAGGGAAACATGACCCCTGACCCAAAGAATTTAGAAAAAACTACAGAAAGCCCCGAGACCACAAACCAAGAAGGACGTGAGATCCTTTGTCTCATTATGTGGTTTCTACCAGAAGTATATCAAAAACTTTAATTCCATATGTGCACCTTTAACGGAATTGACACGTAAAGGACATCCAGATCGCATTACATGGACACCACAATGTGAAATGACTTACCAAGAATTGAAGGAAAAGCTCACAAGTAAACCCATTTTGAAATTACCTGACTTAAGTCAAGAATTCATAGTAAGGACGGATGCAAGTAATATTGGGTTAGGTGCAACTCTACTACAGAAATCAGATGCATTGGATGGGGAATTAAGCCCAGTGGCATATGCTAGCAGAAAGTTGAATAAAGCTGAAATCAACTACTCAACTAGCGAAAAAGAAGGTCTTGCAGTAATATGGGCAATAAAGAAATTCAATATTTATCTATATGGGAAGGCATTTAAGTTGCAAACAGATCACAAACCTTTATCGTTTCTAGCACAGGCTAAGCATGAGAACTCTAGGTTACTCCGATGGTCTTTACTTCTGGCTCCATATAATTTTAGCATTGAGTATATATCTGGAAAAACCAATTTGGGAGCGGATTTTTTAAGCCGCCATCCGTGTGATGAGAATCACCGTAAACCCCAGAAATAATAATAAATTTCTCTATGTGTATATAGAATAAAGGACTGACATATAATGTCTGTTTTAAGGGGGGGTGTCGTGAAATATTCTAATCCACATATATAAATTATTAGGTAAATATGAAGCCTAACAAATAAAATTAATAAAGAGAAGAGCAATGGTAAAATAACAGTGCTGTCACAAAGAATGTACTCGAAATCCCCCTTGTTTTCTGCTTCGTCTGCAAATTGTAACGCTTTCACGTTGATATAAAAGCTTACTGTATTATTACCCGCCTTCTTCAATGAAACGTGTGCTGCATTTCTAAGAAAAACATTGAGACGTACTGCGTAATGACCTAAATTAATCCTAACATTAATTATACTGCGTTACCAAAACGAACGAACAGATGGACAAAAGGATAAAGAGAGAGGGGAGGGCTGAAAATCAGGAACGCATGCATCACGCGTGTAAGTCTACATGCACTAATTTTTTTTTCAGACGGACAGTGATAAAATACACTACCCTTTCCCAGAGTTAGGTTTATAAATCATAAAAAACTCTTATTAGAAAAGATAACATTAGATGGGTTTACGGTTGAGAACATAACAGTACCCAGACAGCACATCTTCGAAACAGGAGGTAGAAGAAATTGCATATTTTGAATGCAGCCACGTAGCTCCTTTAAATTTGTATTTTTGGGTTCCTTAGGGCTTGCTGACAAATAATATGTAAAACGTTACGCAAATAGTCCAGGAATTAATAAATTATACCCAAAATAAAATATTGGGGGTGCCTGACAGCATAAAATCATTTCTGCTCATAAGATTTTTTTTTTAACGTGTTTGAAAAAAATTTACGTTACAGAAATAGCCTACCATGTAAACTCCAAATTGATTGGAGCGCAACAAATGAAAGCCTAACCACGATTGGTTGGGCTATAAATACTATCTTGGTTGTTAGGGGAAACGGGGAAAGGTAACATTTTTTCAAACACTTGTCGAAACGGGGCTCATTGGTCAGACTCGCTGATATACACACTTGGGAGCGTTAGTTCGAAACCACTTGTTTAAAATAGCTTGATAAAGCATCAGTGCGTTGAAGCCAGCATATATTTTGCTAAATAAAAGCCTGGAAGATAAGCAGATGGGAATTTGTGCCAGTTTGTGCCAGAATTCATTGCTAATCAACGTATCTGTGTTTATTCGTATGAATTGTGGTAAGCTTGAACCATTCAATATCTTTTAATGAAAATTGAATGTGAATTGTTGATTTATGCCTGTATATATATGTGTAGTTCAGTGGCCAACGTGAGGTAAAGCCTGTAATGCTCCAGCCTGAACAGAGGGTGTCGGAGAGAAGTAAAACGGCATGGAATGGCCAAACAGTACACTGACACCTGGATGATTGACTAGAAAGAAATAATGCTGGAAGTGCAGAGGCGTAGTAACCATTAAGAAGGGTAATACTGGAATAAAGTATTTCAAATGAAGCTGACAGTTGGCCTAATGCTCTGAACTCAATGTTTGTGCTGTGTTGTGATCAATGTAACAAGAGAGTTTAAGTTAGTTATGAAGTAGAAGGTACATCCTTCTTGATTTCAGGGACAGTGGTCTTGATGGTACTGAGCAGCACCTGGTCAGAGCTTTGCTGAATCCAGTGTCGGACAGCATACTCCTTGGTCCTTTTAGCTATCAGTGAGGTGTCTCCAGAGCCCGAGGAGAATTCGAGCAGAGGAGTCCTTTCCTGCCGCCATCACGCCAGATAAGCTAACTTGGCCAGCTGAGCTCAACATTATGTCCCCTCATCTTGAACTGACTTTGTAAAATTAACATTAAGAGGGGAATTTACTTGTCTTAAAATCAGGAACTGTGAACATCTCCAATACTAGTCCCTAAAGACAAACTATTGAAGTCATGATGACAAATACCAACAGAGCTTGAACAAAACAAAACCAGTATTACCTCATTTTACTACTACACAACTGACACACATAGAACATTTGTAATAATATATGTCACTACAATATTCATATTAAATACATTCTGTACATAACTTGTAATTTAAATTGATTGTGATTCCTGGTTCCCTTGTAGTTGAATCAGGACACATATTCATTCATGCCAGTAATGAATACATATTGTTATTTGAAAGTTTATCAGTGACTCTTTTAAGATATCTTTGTAGAGTGTTATATGTATGTGAGTGTCACAGTGTTGTCAAGAGTAGTGGATTAAATTAAATTGTTTATCTGTCTGTTGTTGTGACTTACACTTCACCATACTCATACCCTAGACACATAACGTAGCATCACACTATCCAGAATAATTCTGACTGAGATATATAGATATGTGGTAGCAAGTAAGGTTATCTATAATACACTACTCTTAATAGATATAGATACCTTCACAGCTGATCTCAGTCAGTACACTAAGTTCCCTATAAGTATTTATAACATCCCACTTCACCACACTCTCATGAACATTATAGAGCAGCGCTCAGAATGGCAAAGACAGCTGTACATTAATTTCGTTGATTTTGAAAAGGCTTTTGACAGTGTACATAGGGACAGTTTATGGAAAATGCTGAGGGCTTATTGCATTCCAAGCTGCATAGTGTCAATCATAACAAGCCTCTATGCCAACTTTACATGCAGTGTTGTGCAGAGCAACCTAACCTTTGAGGTGAAGACAGGAGTACGACAGGGATGCCCCTTATCAACAACTCTATTTTTAACAGTCATAGACTGGGTGATGCGCCAGACAACAGAGGGCAGTCCAAGAGGAATAAGATGGACTACATTTTCTACATTGGAAGATCTGGAATATGCAGATGACATTGCACTACTAGCACATTCACATCAACACATCCAGGAAAAAACGGATAGGCTTAATAAGTATAGCCAGCAGGTGGGCTTGAACATCAATTTAAAGAAGTCAGAGGTCATGACGCTCAATGTGAGCAACACTGAGACCATATCAGTAAGGAATCAGCAACTAGTACAGACAGACACCTTCACATACCTAGGATGCAAAGTAACACCAGACGGTGGGGCAGGCAACGATATCAACATCATAATGAATAAAGCAAGAACATCCTTTCTTAGTCTAAACAACATCTGGAAGTCCTCTCAATACAGCACAAGCACAAAATTAAAATTATATCAGAGCTGTGTGCTCTCTGTGCTTCTCTATGGTGCGGAATGCTGGAGAGTTACAGAGAAGGAAATGTCGAAATTGTCCTCTTTTCACACAACGTGCCTAACAAAAATTCACCGCATCTTTTGGCCGAATACCATCACCAACCAAGATCTGCTTACTCGGAGCAAGCAGGAGGACATGCACTTATGGGTGTAGTTTTCTTTAAGAAACTAGCACTAAAGCAATTACCAGCTCGTGCAGTGGTGGTTTATGAATCATCATTCTATACGCTGAGGTTGTCAGCCTCAAATGACTTGGACATTAACTAGCGATTTTCACATATGAAAATTCGCATGGCAATATACATATATATGTTAGTTAACATGTTAGTAATGAAATACAGAATGTAAAATGACAACTTACGCCAATCCTGGCTAACAGACGTTTTGCTCAGATGAATAAAAGAGACTTGAATCGGCCTCTTACACGCGTCTAGGGTATCGTTAATTTACTACGTTCCCTCTCTGACTTCGTGTGTGGTCCTTCAGTTTCCTTAGTCCCGGTTTCCTTATTTAATATGAAAGAAATTTCCTGGGCTATGAAAGTGCGTACAAAATTTTCTAATAAAAGGTGTCCGGTATGTAAGGAAGGAATTCTGAATTCTAACTCTGGCACGTCTGGGGTTGTCTTGGCAAGCAATAATCGCACAGTGGAATAACACTGAAACGTGTCAGGTTATATTCCCGGTCTCCCACGCATATGTTTATTACGGAGTTAAATAAACGCTCCAATCATTTTCAAACAGGTGGGGTCGGGTGTGGTACTTTCAAAATATTCCACGTGAAATAAGGTGCGTAAAGCAAAAGGTCACGTATTACCATACATGGCAATAAGACATACGATGCCTTGCGTACAGACTCGCGAACATGTCGTTAACCTCATATGACAACGTGTCAGATGTAACAATAATTACTTTTATCACAAAGTAATCTCTTATCTATGTCTGTCCATAAGTTGTTTCCCCGTATTCCCAGCTTTGAGGATGCGCGCACCCGTCTTATCGGTGATTAGGCAGATAGCGCTGGGCGATGTACGTGTTAATCCTTCGTGGTCAAGATTTGGTAGAAATGATTATTACCATCCTGCCTGTCGTTAATATTATCTCTACCTCTCCTTGCAAATGTGAGGTGTTTATCGTCCACAAGGAGTGTCAGATAACAGACATGACACAATATACTGAAAGTAGTGAAATAATACTTGAAAATATAAACAATCTGCTACATAGTAAAGAAAGAAAGAATGAATGAAAGTGCGACAATTGAAAGCACGCAATAAAATCAGTACCACAAATGCACCGATTACTGCCGGAGTGAAACAGAGATCGAGAGGGGTCGCCTCATTTTGCCACAGACTGCTGGCTGTCAATATACTGTGTTGCATAAAATAACATGATAAAACGAGAAAACTTGAGCTTAAAATGTCACGTTTGCTTAACTCCAGATCTGTAACTTGACAGAATCCATAAGCATGTCAGAAAGAAAAATAACTGATAAAATTCATACAGGACATCAGCGTGGTGTCTTCATTGCAGCGATCCTTATGCAAAAAGCCAGTATTAAAGAACTTCTTGCACTAGAGGTTTCTACAGCTATTTGTGTAACATGGTGTGGTTGCCAGCCAGAGGAAGTTGTCACTCGTAGGTTTATTGTGATACGCTTCACTCCCCGTTTAACACATTTCGGAATAAAAGTGAATAAAGCATATAAGCACCAAAATCCGGGCTTAAGGCCTCACCATATCTAAATCCAGACCTGTTCAAACGTGTTTACTTCTGGCTGAAATCGTACACGGCTAATGCTTTATGTTGTCTGTATGTCTTTTTAAATTAGCAAACAAGCAAGAATTGTCCTGGAGGCAACAGGGATGTAGTTTTACATAAGAATATTAACAATGCTATGGATAGCTTTTAAAAAATAGTAATGACGATGTTCTGAAAGAAGCCTTGAAGCTTAATACTCATATTAGAAAGAAGCAATCCCTTTTCTTTGAGTATGTTATGAAAAGAAGAAAGCAGGAGTAATTATGACAAGAAAACAGGAGTAATTATAACAACAGAAAGTTTGAAAGACAAAGGCGACCAAGAGAGAATGTTCTCGACAACTTAACATGGCATGGAAAGAAGTCAACAACATAATTTATAAAAGTTACTGCAGACAGGAAGCTGTGGACAGACACAATCATCTGTGTCACCAGGCAAGGTACTTAAAGAAGAAGAAAATGTTTTCTTTGAACTTGACTCCTAGCTTTGACACTTTAATTCGATTTTGTAGTAGCCTTTGTCTCTTCACTATTCTCCCAGGCTTTCTACGCAGCCAAACCAATTATTTTCGCCTCTATAGAAAGTTAACTTTCAGAAAGACATTAACATCTGTCAACAATATCTGTGCATAAATTGCGTCTTTATTCCTGGAGTTTCTAATCAAAGAGAGAACAAAGTATGTTGACACGTAACTGATAAATAATTTGTTTCATCAGGTACATTTATTAGCTTACACGAAAGAGATTGATCTGGGACGATCAAAGCACCATGCATGAAAACAGACAATGAGCGTAATCAAATTATTAACTGGACTCCACAGGGACTTTATAAAAGAGAAATTCAATGGCAGATGGATTATTTTTTCGTTTTTGTTCTCGCTAATGAGTACTCCTTTAAACGTAATGTTGGAATTTTTTAGTACATTTGGGTATTACGTCAACAACGACAGTACCATTATAAAATTTATAAAATAAAAATTATTTTTTCGTTTTTGTTCTCGCTAATGAGTACTTCTTCGATACACTTGGTTTTTATTACATTTGGTTCACGAAGGCATTTTCATATTTGTATTTGTTCTGGCGAGTAACCAACTACAAAACTCTTTTTTTTTTTAATTTTTTTTTTTTTAATAAAATTTTGCCTCGTTTTGGTTATATTATGGCGCATGTCTAAATATAAAAGACGTTTAGATTTGGAGAATTGTTACTACTACTACTAAACTCTTGACTAGCTGACTAACGAAGGTAAATAACAATGAAAAAAAAGATGCACATAATATGATCTTTCGTTTACCAATGCCTATCTTCCATCGCAAACAGACCCTCCATAAAATGACAGGTGCAACGCGCGTATCTTTATCTCGTCCAGCTGGATATTAAACGGCATTAAAGCTGAATATGGCACCTGAGCACGCAGAGTGTCGAAACTAAGCTAAAGCCAAACAGAACAGTTTTATCTCAGCGTGCCTAGTGTCGAAACTAAGCTAAAGTCAAACAGAACATTTTTACCTCAACGCGCCCGGTGTCGAAACTAAGCTAACGCCAAACAGAACATTTTTACCTCAACGCGTCAGGTGTCGAAACTAAGCTAAAGCCAAACAGAATATTTGTATCTCAGCGAGCAGGGCATCATAACTAAACTACAGCCGGAACGAACATTTTATCTCAGCGAAACCAGTATCAAAACTAAACTTAAGCCAGACAAAACATTTCTACAACAGCGAACCTGGTATCAAAGTAAAGCTAAAGCCGGACAGAATATTTTCACTTCAGCTAGCCCAATATCAAATACTATACTTAAGCTAGACAGAACATTTTTTTTTTTAAACTTCGGTATGAAATGTAAGGTAAAGCCAAACAGAACATATTTACTTCAGCGAGCCCGGTACGAAATGTAAGCTAAAGCCAAACAGAACATATTTACATCAGGCAGCTCGGTACAAAATGTAAGCTAAATCCAAACAGAACATATTTACATCAGTGAGCCCGGTACAAAATGTAAGCTAAATCCAAACAAAACAAACTTACATCAGTGAGCCCGGTATGAAATGTAAGCTAAAGAAAAACAGAACAAATTTACCTCAGTGAGCTGGGTATGAAAACTAAGCTAGCGTCAAACAGTGCACTGTTACCTCAGTGAGCCAGGTGTCAAAACTAAGCTTAAGCCAGACTCAACATTTTTACCTCAGTGAGCCAGGTGTCAAAACTAAGCTTAAGCTAGACATAACATTTTTACCTCAGCGAGACAGGTGGCTAAATTTTTTAAAAAGCGAACACCAATTATTTTTACCTCAGCGAGCCGTGTATCAAAACTAAACTTAAGTCAGAAACAACATGTTATCTCATCGAACTCGCTGTTAAAGCTTAACAACTAAATGAAAGGCATACAGAATATTTTTACTTCACCGAACCTGGAACGAAACGTAAGCTAAAGCTGGGGTGCAAAATTGGCTTTCACGATGTACTGTCACAGCAAGGCGATGGCGCGTTTGGTTGGTCCTAGGTTCGATTCCTGGTAAGCCTATCACTTATACTTTCTTGTCTGTTGTCTAGTGTCATTCTTTATGTCGAACGAGTACCTGTTAATTACCTTTATTTATTTATTTACTTATTTATTTATCTTCTTTCAAACGTTACTACAACTACCAGGAATGACACTGAGTTGATGGCACAAGACTTGGCATAAGTTTGTTAAAGCCTATTCTCCTTGGGGAGTTGAAGTGTTATGAATGAAGAAATGCATGCAGGGCCAGGTACACGACATAAATAGCTGACGGGACGACTGAATCCCTGATGGCTCAACCCCTATAGCCGACACTGAGAGCTAGACAGGAAGCCTTCACTTCAATCATTCAAGAAAGCGCTGAACCTCCAACAGTCTTGCGTGAAACTCAATTCGACTGTTTCTGTCTTGATTCTTTTAGAAGACATGCTCGAATAAGCTGCGTCTATTATCAGAAAATTTAACTATACAATTTTCGTCTTTGACGTAGGACGTTTTAGAAGACTGAATAAATATGACATTCTTTTTTCAAAGCATCAGAAAACTGGTTTCTTTGATGGTATATCTGAGAAACACGGCTGATGGTATATCTGAGAAACACGGCTGATGGTATATCTGAGAAACACGGCTGATGGTATATCTGAGAAACACGGCTGATGGTATATCTGAGAAACACGGCTGATGGTATATCTGAGAAACACGGCTGATGGTATATCTGAGAAACACGGCTGATGGTATATCTGAGAAACACGGCTGATGGTATATCTGAGAAACACGGCTGATGGTATATCTGAGAAACACGGCTGATGGTATATCTGAGAAACACGGCTGATGGTATATCTGAGAAACACGGCGCTCCCTGGCGTCACATGGGAGTCTTAATATTTTACTCTTTGTGGATGTTGTGAATATGCTCGGTAACCCTCAGTCTCTTTTTTAATCACTTTTTGTAAGATCAAGTAATTTTTCATCATTGTATTGCCTCATCGAGAAGAAGAAGAAGCAGGAGGAGGAGAAGAGGAAAAAGAAGACGACGGAGAAGAAGAAGAAGGAGGAGAAAAAGAAAAAGAAGATGAAGAAGAAGAAAGAGGAGGAGAAAAAGAAGAAGACGAAGAAGCAGAAGGGAAATAGAAGACGGAGGAGAAGAAGAAGAAGAAGGAGAAGGAGAAACAGAAGAAGTCGAAGGTGCAGGAGGTGGAGGAGAAAGGAGGAGAAAGAATAGAAGTCGAAGAAGAAGAAGGAGAAGGAGGAGAAAGAGAAGAAGGAGAAAAGGAGATGGAGGAGAAAGAGAAGAAGGAGGATGAGGAGAAAGAGAAGAAGAAAGAAGCAACCGGTCGATCTTGATCTAACGGTAGATCTAAAGGCATAATTTAGTAGATTCTAGAATATATAATAAGAATATTTAACCTAGGTAATTTCGGAATAAAAGCGCGGTGTTGGGAGCCGCGCAGGTGTAATGGTTACAACGTTGCACTAGCGACCAGAAGGTTCAAGGGGCGGCTGTCGTTTGTAGAAATCGAATTTGACTGAATAACCTGAACGGAGACATAAACCTTTTGTGGATGGGAAGGAGCGAAGCTGACGAGAAGGAAAGTACTCGCAGACAGTCAGGGCCAAAAGGGTTGGAAAGCTCGAGTGCCGCTAGTTAGAGAGAAAAAAAAAAAAGAAGCGCGTTGTTAATCAGGTTTAAAGGTAAAGTACAGCATTCCCAGTGAAAAACCCCGCAAGTTAGCTTATTAAAATTCACTTCATTCATGAACTGTATACGATAAAAGCGATCTTTTCTTTGAAGTGAAGTGAACAATCGGTAAAATATTTAGTTTTGATTCGCCACAGATCTGATGATGGGATTGTAGGAAGTAGATCCTGCGACAAAGATAAGTAGATCGTGCGACAAAGATAAGTAGATCGTGCGACAAAGATTAGTAGCTAGTGCGACAAAGATAAGTAGATCGTGCGACAAAGATAAGTAGATCGTGCGACAAAGATTAGTAGCTAGTGCGACAAAGATAAGTAGATCGTGCGACAAAGATAAGTATATCGTGCAACAAATATAAACGTTACATATAAACTGGACAAATTTCAGATACAGTACTCTGAAAACAGACATGATTTTATCAAGGTAGATCTTTAGACAGTTTGGTGTTTTTAAAGTAGAACTTTGCAGCTCCTGAGCTGCCTACCCCTGCTCTAGTATATGTATGTATGCGCGTTGCATATAGTTCTTTTAAAACACTGGGTATACACCGAATTCCTATGTCCTACTCACAATGAAGTATTCGGCAGCAGTATTAAAAAATTTTACAGTCAGTCTAGAACGTAGACCACCCCAGTCATCTTGGCATTCCCTGGGGTGTGACAGCCCGTCGGTCACGTGATATAAGTTCTATTAACTTGGACAACATTCAATCAAATATCGCGAGACTCTCAACCCACAAGAGATTTTGAATCCCCGCCATCTAGCATGCTCGCATCAGCTCATGGCGTCTGTGGCGTCTGCTAGCGGATATTTACTTCTGATTTATTTATCCCATACGTCTGCTTGTTTAGTTCAATCTAGAAAATGTCACTGATAGTCTTGCATTCATTAAAGTCAGGATTACGCAATAGGACATCTCCGTCAGAGAAATTGAAGATGAACTAACCAAGATGAACTATCCAAGATGAACTAATCAATCACTAAACTAACCAAGATGAACTAATCAATCACTAAACTAACCAAGATGAACTAATCAATCACTAAACTAACCAAGATGAACTAATCAATCACTAAACTAACCAAGATGAACTAATCAATCACTAAAGACTTGGAATCAAGGAATGGATTTTCTTTAAAACATAACGCTGTTGCTTTATGATGTTTCGTTTTTAAATTCACCTTTACATAAAGCTGATTCGATTACGTTAAATATCTTGTGAATGACTTCGCTTCCTCTCCTGGCCCCATCAAGAAAAGTCGATCGGAAATAATGTTCTCCATTTTCGTCAAGCCACCTTTCCTCACTAAAAAGCAGTTTACAACAAGGAAGTAACCCGTTAAAACTACACGGGGGGAGAGAGAGAGAGAGAATAATTACGTTGTGCCCTTTCTGCTGTATGTCTTAATGGCGGCACTAATTATCTTCTGATCATTTCATTTCTTCCTATTCCATTTCAACTTCACTGAATGTTTGTAGTCAAACTTAACATGACTTATGGTCAATGCCTGTTAAGGATAAAATTAATGTTATAATATGTTGCTACACGCAAGCATATATCCATCGATTTGAGGAGATATAGCTGTCTGTAGTAAAGTCAGTTTTTGTGTACGATTTTTCACTTATATTGAACGCCGCATAACTTGCTACGTCACCGGTCACTAATGACGTAATATATCACGCGCTTTTGCATTCTAACGGTCAGCCGTCTTGGCCTTTCGTATTTTTCAGTCGTCCGGAGTAGACCTACTTTTTTCAAGCTCCCTAAGATTGTGGAGACTTGTATTCTGATGTTCAGTGGCATTGTTATTTCGGAGGCCGCCACTTACTTGATATTATGCAGAATGGTACATTAACTTACCCAGAAGTTGTTACCATATCCAGGGAGTATTTTTTTCGAAAGATGCATCTAAGATTTGTTATGAATATTTCTGCCGCATTGCTTGGGTTCTCGTGGACTACACGAACCTTTAGACACAATGGCCAGAATTAAGGAAAGGAGAGGATTGTATTGTATTTCATTGCCACTTATTATAAGATGCCTATGATTGAGATTTATGGACAGAAGACTGATTATGAAGAACTACATTGTTGATACATTCTTCCATGCCACATATATTATTACTTGATGGAGCCAGTTTTTATTAGAATAAACTTTTGCCATGTTTACTGTGGACTTGCCACTTGCCGGCTCATGTTGTACCTATCAGATTTGTCTTGAATGCCTGCCCATTATCATTTGCGTTACATAGCACGATGTACTCTACAAGATCGACTGTTGTATTTGTAAGCGTCACATATAAACCGTAGCAATGCCCCACGGCGAAATTGCTAGACCTACTTGCTCTTTAAACGGGTGTTTAATTTAGCAATGCATACATTTTCCGTGTTTTCCAAAAGAGTTTGTGGGATTTTAAAAACATTTTTCGTTTCACTTAAACAATCAGTATATACAACACGGGATATACATTTCTCGTCTAGAAAATCCTGTGTAAAATCTATTTTATACTCGTCACCTTTTCCCAGTGAAATTCTATAAGTCGGTAATGGCGTCACCTTTCCTTAGAACAACATCTACATACATTCCCGTCTAATCTACTTTCCAAAGAAAGCTCAGTCATTACTACTGGGTCTCCCAAAGACGACAAGCTCAGTGCGTGTGTGGTGGAAAAGTCTTTGAGATCTTGGTGAAGAGCACTTAAAGCTTCTGTGACAAGTTATCCTCACAAGAAAAGAGACCAACACTGGGGGGAGAGGGGGGAGGGGGAGAGATTACGTGTTTGTGTTAAAGGTAACACTGATATTACTATGACTTTAGCAGATTATCAACCATAAATACGAAATGTAATTAAGCTGGTCAGTTCCTGATTAATGCCATTTCAGGGTCCTAAGCACTGAAAATATTATGGTGCCTGTCCCCCCTTTCCCCTAAACATTTGAAACTGAAAAATATTATTAAGACAGAAATTACGTTTTTATTATTTGAAATCAAATAATAATCATATTGAATGACTGCTTTAAAGTAGCTTATTTTTTAAATTTTGGACTGCGAAATCCATAATTAGGCAGAAGAATCTTCTTCTTCTTCCTCGTTCGTCCTGAAAAGGACGTTGGTTGCGTTGTATCTGTTTATAGCGGAACTGCAATATCTGCGCCTTTCGGCCGGCACATCCGACTTCAGCAAGGCATTTTTCGGGACCGGGTTTGCCTTCCCTCTTCGATCCCTACTCTCTCAGCCAGAGATGCAGCCTGTTTCCAGGACCACCACGTGAAGGTGGAGTAGGGTCTTGGTCAGCTCTGGTTCGCTGACCCTGACGCAAGCAATCAAGCTATGGGTCGCTGACTGCATTCTCTATTGCTGCGTCTTTGGGTCCCGCAGAAGAATCTAAAAAACAAAGTAAAAAATTTAAAATATTTGTTAGTAGTAAAATTCCCATATTTTACATTCCCTCAGAAAGCATTATTGTACTACAATACAGACACCCTAGACTGGACAATGAACAAATAAAAAAGTGGAAATATTAGTCTCACGGTCATAACAATTCTAAGCACTCAAACATGCAGACAGTCTCTGCTTCTTCTTTGATACCTAGCCGCCGACTGTCAAAGCAGTCAGTGGCCATCGCGCCTGGTGGCGTATTGTAGGGCAGCAACAAACTGCTTCCACTTTCCTCGGTCGACGCCATCCTTCGTGCAGTGCCAAAATTCTGGTTCATTCTTTGCATCTCGGCCTCCACAGTTCTCCGCCAAGTTGTTTTTTGTCGGCCGCTTACCGTTGAAGGTCCATAACATAGCTGTTCTTGTTATGGCATGAGCGTCTCTTCTGAGGACGTGGCCAACTCCAGCGTCTGCCAGCTATGATGGTGTGCATGTCCTCTTGGTTGGGGCAAATAAGCAGTTCTTGACTGGTGATGGTATTCGGCAAAAGATTCGAAGAATTTTCCCGAGGTAGACTGTGTGCAAAGAGGATAATTTCGACATTTCCTTCTCATGCTTCTCGTAACTATCACATATAATTCATTCAATTGTATTATCAATATATAATTTGGATTTGTTATTTCTTTCATTCATTAAAATTTTTTCATCAATAATGAAACTGAATTTTTCTTTCTGTCTTTTCTTTTCTGTTGGTGCCCTTGCATCCTATTGTCATACACAAGTGTTTAGCGTACTTAATTCGTAATCCGGCACTGAAGCTGGTAGTAATAAGAACTTACAGTAATGGTTAAGGTACTTTCTCTTATTTATGTGACAAAATAACTTCGAACGTCCCATTTACATATCATTCATTCATAACCGTCCACTCCCAAAGGAGCATAGGCCTTCAACAAACACATGCCAAGTCCTCCTGTCACTTGCCATCATCTCAAGTTCCTTCCACGTTCTCCTTATCATTTTCATCTCTGTTTCCAGCTCTCTTCTTCATGTGCTTCTTGGTCTACCTCTGCCTCTCTTGCCCTGGGGGTTCCAGAACAAGGACTGCCTTGTAATGCTATCTACAGGTTTCCTCAGTGTGTGTCCTATCCATCGTCATTGTCTTCTTCTCATCTCTTGTTCCACTGGCACTTGTCTAGTTCTTGTCATCAGGTCCACGTTGGTAACCTTGTCATACCATTTTAATCCCTCTATTCTACGCAAGCACTCATTTATGAAAGTCTGTAGCTTTTTGGTTGTTGTCTTTGTTGTTCTCCATGTCTCAGAGCCATACAATAGTACTGACTTGACATTTGAGTTAAAGATTCTTATTTTCGTGTTGGATCCGATTTCTCTTGATCTCCATATATTTCCCATTGCAATGAAAGCTCCTCTTGCTTTTTGTATTCTTATGTTGATATCACTGTCTGTTCCTCTCCCCCCCCCCCCCCCCCCCCCCCCCCCCCCCCCCCCCCTCCTTCCCCACAACTTTGTCTATATTGCTGCCAAGATATGTGTACGATTCTACAAGGGGATTGACATAAGTCTTGGGCCTGACAATGAAGGACATGTCACAGAGAGCTGAAATTTTATATAGTGTTTATTCCTTTTCAGTATAGCCACCGTCTGAATTGACGCACTTCTGCCATCTCTGCTTGACCTTGAAAAGACCTTGGGAGTAGAACACCCTATTTTTCAAACTAAACCAGTCATCACATGCCAATATAACCTCTTCTTCACTGTCAAAATGATTTCCTTTTAGCTGTTTTTTAAGATTTGGGAATAGAAAAAAGTCTGATGGAGCCAAATCTGGAGAATATGGTGGGTGTGGAAGAATTTCAATATTCAAATCGTTGGCTGCTAGCTGCACAAGCCGTGCTTTGTGAGAGGGCGCGTTGTCTTGAAACAAAGGAAGATTTTGAGTGCGCGTTATCCCTCGTTTCCTGGTCACAACCTTTCTTAGTTTTGTGAGAAGATCTGCATAGTACTGTCCATTAACTGTGTTGCCACGAGGCAGATAATCCTTCAAAAGGACACTTTTGCCGTCCCAAAAAACAGTCAGCATCACTATTCCTGCAGATTTCTGCGCCCTATCCTTGACAGGTGTTGGGGAGCCCGGGGTTGTCCATTGCATGCTGGCAATTTTGGATTCGGGGTCATAATGGTGTACCCAAGTCTCATCTACTGTCACCATGGTCTCCAAAAAAATTTTTGACTGACACTTTTTGAGCAACTGTTGACAGCAATTTACCCTCGTTTGCTTCTGTTCACATGTCAACAGTCGCGGAACCCAGCGTGCACACACTTTTCTCATGTTCAGTCTGTTGTGTAAAATTCTATAAACTGTTATTTCATTTAGTTTTACTCTACTAGCTATCTCCACAATTGTCATTTTTCGATCCTGGTCAATGATTTTCTTCACTCTTGTTGCATTTTCATCGTTGTACTCGGCGGCTGGTCTACCAGATCTTGGCAGATCAGCAACATTTGAGCGGCCGCACTTAAACTGTTGACACCAGTTTTTTACCGAAGTATATGAAGGACAAGAATCACGAAACACTGGTTCCATCTCCCTGTGTATTTCTGTAGGTGTTTTTCCCTGAAACATCAGAAATTTTATCACGGCTCTGGCCTCCTTCTTTTTAATTGTTTTGTCAAATCTTTGGAGCAGCAGATCCGGTCAATAGGGTACATTGCGCCGTGCACCGTAGCGGGAAAACCCACTGAAGAAACAAACGCGTACTTTACACATTCAGTGCAAATATGATGAACTTTAAATGTGCCAGGTTTCATATTCCTCCTGTGACTCCTTCATGGTCAGGCCCAAGACTTATGTGAATCCCCTTGTACATCTTGTATTGGTGCTTCTTCAAGTTCAACCCTGTTTTCATTACCTGCGTTTATTCTCATTATCTTTGTCTTTTCCGTGTATTTTCAGACCCAATTGCTGTGACCTCTCATCGAGTGTTTTCAATTTGTCCTGCATCTGATTACGGTTATGGGACAGAAGAGCCAAGTCATCAGCAAAATCCAGATCATCCAACTTCCTTTACATGTGCCATCCTATAATTAATTATGTGCTCTTTACTTTAGTTTTTTCCACTTTTGACAGTACTTGGTATTTTCGATTCATTGTTTACACTCCCTTCCCTCACTTCTTATCATGTCGGGACTTCAGCGAGCATCTTTTGCTGATTTAGGATAATTAATGACTTTCGTTTAAACCCATACCTATGATCTGTAGAGAGACGTGTGGTTTACTAATGTGTAACACATTTCCTACTAGACAGTGCATGGGCGCGCCCGATTAAGAATTAATTGGGTTAACCAAGTCGATTATCTTATCACTGATAATAGTTCTATCAGACCAGTTTGTTGATTGTTGGCTAGACTGGGTAAATGTCATAATGGTTTCCAAACGGACTTGACGGACGATAATTATCCATCTTGGAAGAGATTATATATGACGGATTATGAACTCGTGAGTGAAAACATGATCGATAATAGACGGAATATGACATACCTTATATGAAGAGGTGACTTGTAAACAACACTTTTTTTTGCGGGGCGTCACGCAGGAATGTTACATGAGAGGGTAGGGGGAATATACCCCACCAAAACATACGTATATTGCATGCTATTGTTTTGGCATTTGAGATGTTAAAATAAAACATTTCTGATTGGAGACTTGTCATATGTAGCAATCTGGATGCATGGGCCGAATGTTGCCTTATAATCTAGCGCCTGTTAAGTTTACTTCTTCTTCTTCTTCTTCTTCTTCTTCTTCTTTGATCCTTAGCCACCGACCGTCAAAGCAGTCAGTGGCCATTACGCCTGGTGGCGTCTTGTAGGGCAACAACAAATTGATTCCACTTTGCTCGGTCGGCGGCCATCCTTCGTACAGTGCCCCAACTCTGGTTCATTCTTTGCATCTCAGCCTCCACAGTCCTCCGCCAATTTGTTTTTGGTCGGCCTCTCTTTCGTTTTACTTCAGGGGTCCATAGCATAGCTGTTCTTGTGATAGCATCTGGGTCTCTTCTACTACATCAGAGGTCTAGAATCTTAGATCAATTAATGCCTTCCTAAACAAATCCAGAAGCATCAGACATTGTCATCTAGATTTCAGCCGTAGGCCCCATCAGTGCTTGGTGATCTAGTGCAAGACCTACAACTGATAATGCTGTTTATACTCAAAGAGGACAGTCACAGATCTTTCATGTTAAGTATTCTGTGTAACCTAATTCCTGCAACCATTGTGAGGAGTCAAAGCAAAGTGACTAGTGTGTAGTGATGAGAAAATAGTTATGAATAATATACCAGACAAGAGATACTTTAGTGAAAAAGGAACATTTAGATGAACAGTTTATGTCATTTTGAAGATTCCAGATAGGACTTCTTATTATCTATTTAGTGTAACTCAACAATCAAGCAATTGTATAAATAACTTTTATTCATTCAAATGTCATCGTTTTTCATCATTCATATTTGCACAAGAAGAAACAAAAGATAGATGATGCTGTGGCATAATGATTCAGTAGTTGTAGTTCTCTGACTTATCAATTTTATATTGAGTTTTACTGAATTGTTGATTGTCATAGATTAGTTATCTTGTACATAGCGAAGATGGCATCTTAGGCTCTAACTTTCATCTGAATACTATCTGAAGTGAGACCTTTACAGCAGTGACTATCCTGTGATACCAGTGCTCTTCTCTGACACTGGGACTACATTCTTGTCAGACAGAATTCTTCTTCTAATTATTTCAGTAACTACTACTGACTACTATACTATTAAAATCCTTTCCCTACAGGCATACATGTTTTATATTACTATTTTTTAACCATCAATTAAAAAATATATGAGATTTTTTAATTGAAAATGACACAGTATCTGGGTCTCTAGACTGCATGACCCACTTTTTTGAAATATCTGATTTTTCCGCTGGAATTGTAAATTCTTAGTTTCTTCTCGTTGCTTTGTCATGTTTTGACATAAAGGCACTATATAAATCTTCACGTCTGCAATGATTATCAATCAGGCTTAAGTATACTAATCATATATGATGTAACAACAGGATGAACAGATATATATATATATATATATATATATATATATATATATATATATATATATATATATATATATATATATATATATATATATATATATATATATATATATATATATACGAGGTGTGTTCAATGAAACCCGTACCAGTGGCTTTATAACAAATATATGTAAGGTACATCAGTAGGAGTAGTAGAATTAAATACAGCAATTGTTATGAAGCAAGTACCCACTGGGGTTCTTTAGAAATAGTCCCCATAGGCATTCAGACACGCATCCCACTGCTTGGGTAGACGGCGGATGCCGTCCGAGAAAAATGACTTTGGTTGCTTATTGAACCATTTGGTCACCGAGGCCCTGACGTCTGCATCGGAGTCGATTCGTTGTCCTGTTAGAGATTTTTTAAAGGGTCCGAAATAATGAAAGTCACATGGTGACAGATCGGGGCTGTAGGCTGGGTGTGGCAGAACTTCCCACCTTTTCCTTGCTAACGATTCCTTCACAATGTTCGCAACATGTGGACGAGCATTGCCGTGCAACAGAATCACACCACGCGAAAGCATGCCGGATCGTTTATTCTTGATGGCTGTAGTCTTAGACACACTTTTGTCACCATAGGCCTACACTGCTTTCATTCGGCGATGAATGTCGACTGGTCGACATCCTTCGGCTGTTAGGAACTGAATCACCGCTCGCTGATCGACATTGGACGGATTCCTTATCACACCGGCCATTATTTTAACGGTCTGCAGCACAACCAATGAATACTAGGAGAATTAACACTTTCACACTTGTACATTCGTATGTGCTTATTACGTCAGATGTGACGTCATCATGCTCCTCCAACGAATGTCCACTTGGCGCAGCACGGTCGGGTTTCATTTGAACACGCCTCGTATATATATATATATATATATATATATATATATATATATATATATATATATATATATATATATATATATATATATATATATATATATATATATATATATATATATGTCAATCTGCAAATTTGAAATTGCTGATTTTACATACAATAATAATTAAAGTTTATTGATTTTTTTTATAACTTGTCATTTTTGAATTTATTCCAGTCGTATAATTTCAAATTAATTAATTGTGTGTGTTTGTGTGTGTGTGTGTAATTCAAAGAATATTTAATATTTAAACTGGTAGGGAGTTACTTACAATGATGAAGATACTAACGACGATTGTGAAGACTGACTTCTTAAGTGACACGCCAATGACCTACATTCTGCTGGTAAAATTAGGGAGGACTACTGGCTGAGTTCCCAGAATTCTGAGAGCAAGGCACCAAGGCTACCTGGGACTCATATGTCACAGATTAACTACTTCTGCCAAGACAACAAATAGTCGAGAGCTTGGGGATCTGGTACAATAAATGTTTTCCTCACTTTACGTCAGACCTCGTTATGAGTCAAGAACCTGGCGCTGGCTGTATGCTAAAACACAGTCATAAACAATCTACTTTCTGATTATTTACACATGCCTAATTACACTGACAAACAACATTTTTCTTTCTTATATAAGAATAAGTGTACTTAGGTCAGTTTCTTGCGCTGATTTTAAATTTGAAATCCGTTTATCTCTATCACATCAGGTTCTTAAGATATTTGTGAATAAATATATTTTTGGTAAACCGTTATTTGCTCCGTTTCATTTTTACTATATAACTTATTAAAAATTAACAAAATGCAAAATAATTCTACTTTTTATACTGCTAAAAGATGCATGACATATGTTATGCTATTTTTCAAATAGTTACTGTATTTTGAAATAATTCTGAGCGAAATATGGCTTATAGAAGTTCGGCTGATCTGTTCTGTTACGTTTGAGGATATTTTACCGATTGTGTTCACCAGAAAAACTTTACACCTTTACTAAAGAAAGCATATGAACTTTATTTCGATTTGAAAGTTGATGATGCAAATAAATCCTGGAAGCCAAATGCAGTTTGTTCGACTTGTGCAAATACATTGGCAGGTTGGTTACGAAAATCGCCGAAGCATAAGTCGATGCCTTTTGGAGTGCCAGTAATAAGGCGTGAACCGACAAATCACGCTACTGATTGTTACTTCTGCTTGACAAATATCCATGGTTTCACTTTTAAAACTAGAAAGTCTGTGGTTTATCCAAATATTGAATCGGTTTCGAAACCAGTGCCTCATGATCCAATCACGAGTCTGATCCCAGTTCCACCAGAACAATATCCATTGGACGTGAATGAACCATCAGAAAGTGATAGTTTACCTGCTTTAGAAACTAATTCAGACTGGGATTATATAACAGTGAATGATGGTGTTCACTTAATTAACCATTCAGAACTTTCAGATCTAATACGTGATCTTGCTCTTACCAAAGGACAAGCGGAATTACTCGGTTCGCGACTCAAAGAATGGAATCTTTTAGCGCCCAATACTCCGATATCTAAATTTCGTCATAGACACGGAGAACTTGTTCAATACTTTGAGATGGATGATGACATTTGCTATTGCAAAGATGTAAACGGTCTAATGGTGCACCTCGGTCATGAGAACATAGTCAACGAATGGCGACTTTTCATCGACTCTTCCAAGACTAGTCTAAAAGCCGTGTTATTGCATAACGGAAATTTATTTTCATCAATTCCAGTCGCCTACTCTGTTCATATGAAAGAAATTTTTATGACAATATGGCTATACTTTTGGCAAAAATAAAGTGCAATGACTACCAATGGCGGATTTGTGGAGACCTAAAGGTCATTGCAATTCTCACAGGCATGCAGACTGGGTATACTAAATTTTGTTGCTTTCTATGTGATTGGGACAGCCGCAACAGACAGGAACATTATGCAAGAAAGGTGTGGCCTATCAGGGATCGTATGCAGCTCGGGCATAAAAATGTAATACACGAGCCATTAGTTAACAAAGACAGCATCATTTTACCACCGTTACATATAAAGTTGGGGCTCATGAAGAATTTCGTAAAAGCGTTAGATAAAACGAGCAAAGCTTTCACTTATCTTCGAGAAAAGTTTCCGCAAGTTAGCGATGCAAAGATAAAGGAAGGTATCTTTGTAGGACCTCAGATTAGGAAAGTTATTGCAGACAAACAATTCGAGAACTTGTTACATGGTAGTGAACTTCGCGCACGGATGGCATTCAAATCGATCGATAACTTTCTAGGAAATCACAAATCTGTCGACTATGTGCATATTGTTAAGCAGTGCATAGATGCATTCAGAATTATGGGCTGTAACATGTCCCTCAAAATCCATTTGCTCGATTCGCATCTTGACTTTTTCCTTGACAACCTTGGCGAAGTCAGCGATGAACATGGAGAATGATTCCATCAAGATATCGCCGAAATGGAGTCACGTTATCAAGGACGGTGGAGTGTGACAATGCTTGCCGATTATTGTTGGATGCTTCATCGCGATGTACCACATGCCATTCACCGATGAAAGTCGACTGCAAAGAAATTCAAGCCTACATAACTGTTATACTTCTTGTACGAATGATGTTGTAATACTGTATGCGTTGTTAAAAAACTTCAATTGCGTATTTCTAGAGATCCCGACCTGATAGAGAAAAATGGTTTGCAGATTTAAAAACAGCGCATTAAAATTGACCAGAAAAACATAGAAATGTTAGAGAAAGAAAAAAAATTTTTTTTTTTTGTTAGCCAGTGTTATTGTTATGACAAGATCACTAATGAGGAACTTCTGACAAGAACCAGAGTAGTGCCAGTGGAACAAGAGGCGAGAAGAAGGCGCTGGAGATGTATAGAAAACAAACTGAGGAAACTTGCTGATAGCCTTACAAGGCAGTCCTTACTTTGGAACCCACGAGAGTAAGACTGGTAGAGGAAGACCATAGAAGATTTGGAGATAAGAACTGGAGACCGACATGAAGAGGATGAAGAAGACACGGAATGACCTTGAGCTGATGGCACGTGACCGGAAAACTTGGTACAAGTTTGTTGAAGGATTATGCTCCTTGGGGAGTTGAAAAGTCATGAATAAATTAATATTATTATGTTCCATGTAGTTCCCAGATTACATCATTCGAAATGAAATGCTACAGAAGGATGTTGAGAATACCCTGGACATTAAAAAAACCAACAGAGAAGTACTACACTCACTAACCGTAGAGGAAAATTCGCTCCTAAATACCATCGCAATAAGGAAGCTGAAATTTTTCGGTCATATAAAAAGACATAATCAGTCAATACCCTTTAGCTCTCCAAGGAGCATAGGCCTTCAACAAACCCATGCCAAGTCTTCCTGTCCTGTGCCATCCGCTCAAGTTCTTTCCATGTTTTCCTAATCATTTTCACCTCTGCCTCTCAGTCCCCGCGGATCCCAGAACAAGGACCGCCCTGTTATGCTATCAACAGGTTTCCTCAATGTGAGTCCTATCCATCGCCAGCGTCTTCTTCTCAACTCTTGTTCCACTGGCACTTGTCTGGTTCTTGTCATCAATTCCACATTTGTGACTTTGTCATACCATTTCAGTCCTTCTATTCTAAGCAAGCACCCGTTTATAAAAGTCTGTAGCTTTTTGGTTGTTGTTTTTGTTGTTTTCCATGTCTCAGAGCCATACACTAGGACTGACTTGACATTTGAGTTGAAGATTCTTATTTTCGTGTTGGTCTTGATTTTTCTTGTTCTCCATAAGTTTCCCAATGCAATGAAAGCTCCTCTTGCTTTTTGTATTCTTATTTTGATATCACTGTATGTCCCTCCAACTTTGTCTATATTACTTCCAAGATATGTATACGATTCTACATCTTTTAGTGGTGTTTCTTCAAGTTCAACCTTGTTATCATTTCTTGCATTTATTCTCATAATCTTTGTCTTTTCCCTCTGTATTTTCAGGCCCACTTGTGACCTCTCATCGAGATCATTCGTAATTAACTACTACTTAATTAACTACCATATTAATATCTCATCTGTGTGTTTTATGTGAATCGTCTACTACCATCATCACGTTCTAACCATTACTAACCCTATATGTGTAGATATTTAATTAATAAACCCAATAATCGTTTGATCATTATCTAGTTTGTTAATGTATCCCTCGTGCTGTCGGTGTTAAATATTTACATATAGGAACATTTCTACACTCAGATGAGGTTGGGGGCTTTTTCTGTTACGGGATCTAAGGCCAGAAGCTAAGGTCGTTGTCGTGAGAAATTCTAATCCACATATATAAATTAAAAAGTAAAGGTACAGCCTAACACATAAATTCAATAAAAGGAAAGAAGAATGGTAAAGAACAGTGCTGTCACAATGACTGTACTCGAGATCCCCTTTTTATGCTTCGTCTGCATATTCTCACGCTTTCACGTTGATAGTAAAGCCTACTGCATCAATACACGCTTTCTACAATAACACTGTACTGCATTTCTAAGAAAAACCTTGAGATACGCAAGCTGATTAATAACCTAAATTAATACTAGCATTAATTACACTACGTTACCATAAACGAACGGACAGATGGACTTAGGATAGAAAGAAAGGGAGGGCTGAAAGCCGGAACGCATGCAACACTAACACGTGTCTCGCTATACAATTAATGCCATCACGCGTGTAAGGCCACAAGCACTAACTTTTTTCAAATCGACAGTGATAAAAAACACTACCCATACGAGAGTTAGGTTTAAAAACCTGTAAAATGCTTATAAGGAAACCTGACATTCTACTGTTTTATGTCTGAAATCCTGACATTAGTATGACAGTACAGCAGACACCATAAAGTTTGGAAGTGAGGAGGTGGCAACAGCACGACTATCCTAGAAGAAAATACATATTTTGAACGCAGCCCCTTAGCCCCATTAAATTTATATATTTAGGTTCCTTAGGACTTGCTGACAAAGAATATGTTAAACGTTACGCAAATAGTCTAGGAAGTAACAAATTATAGCCAAAGGAAAATAGTGAGGGTGTCAGACAACACCAAATAATAATCGCACAGTGGCATGTTTTGGAACCACTATTTTACGGGAAATGGGCCACCATGTAAAATCCTATTTGATTGGATAGAAGTAAATGTAAGGCTAAACACGATTAGTCGGGCTACAAATACTAATTTTTTGTTGTTAGGGGAGACGGAAGGAAGGGTACTTTTTTTCAAACGCTTGTGTAAACATGGCTCGATTGGTTAGACCCGCCAATATATGCAATTAGGAGCGTCAGTTCAGTGCCACATTTTTCAAATAAACTTACTAAAGCAACAGTGCGTTGAGAGCCAGTGCATATTTTTCTAAATAAAAGCCTGGGACATCGGCAGATCGAAATTGTGCTATATTCATTGCCAGTCAACGTAACTGTGTATTATTTCCATGAATTGTGGTAAGCTTGATATATTCAATATCTTTTTAATGAAAATTGAATGTAAATTGATAATTTATGTCTGTATATGTGTGTGGTTCAGTAGCGAACATGAGGCAAGGCATATATAGTGCTCCAACCTGAACAGAAGGTGTCGGAGAAAAGTAAAACTGCATGGAATTGCCAAACAGTACACTGACACCTATCTTATTGACTAGAAAGAACTAATGCTGGAATTGCAGAGGCGTGGTAACCATTAGGGAGGAGTATACTGGTGTAAATTGTTTCAGATGAAGCTGACAGTTGGCCTACCGCTCTGAACTCAGTGTTTGTTATGTATTGTGTTCAGTCTGGAAATAGATTATAAATTAGTTCTGAAATAGGAGGTACAACCTTCTTGTTTCAGGGACCATGGTCCTAAAGTTATTGAGTAGCACCTGGTCTGAGCTTTGCTGAATCTAGAGGCTGACAGCATACTCCTGGGTCCAGATAGCGACCAGTGAGGTGTCTCCAGCACACAGGGAAGCTATCGAGCAGAGGAGTCTTTTCCTGCCGCCATCACGAAAGATAAGCTTCTGTGGCCAGAGGAGCTCAACATTATGTGTCCCCCTCTAAAATTGACATTATAGTAAAACAGAGGGACAATACATTGTTTAAATTGATAGGAACTGTGAACGTTTCCCCATACTAGTTCCAAGATAAACAAACACTTGAAGTCATGATGACAAATAACAACATAGCTTGAAAAACAAAACCAGTATTACCTCATAGTACTACTACACAACTGACACACATAGGATAATACGAATACAATATGTCACTAATGGAGGTCCTAGAAAATCTAGGTATGAAAAGAGAACTAATGAGAGAGGTCAAAGTTCGGCAGCTAAAATACTTTGGCCACATAAAAAGGCATAACACCTTGCAGAAGACCATAACAGAAGGGAGAGTTGAAGGTAAACGTGCAAGGGGAAGACAGCGCTATAAGTGGGAAGATAACATCAAGAGATGGACGGGAAAGAGTCTATCAGAGTGTACCACCAAGACAAGAGACAGAAGACGTTGGAGATCCATTACAGCCAACCTCCGTTGTGGAGATGGCAACTGATGATGATGATGATGTCACTACAAGGTTCATATTTATAAATTATGTACATATAAATTGTGATTACATTTGATTGTGATTCCTGGTTCACTGTGTAGTTGAATCAGGATATCTCTTAGTGAAAGTAATTAATACATATATATTTGAAACTTTACCATTGACTCATTAAAGATAGTCTTATAGAGTGTTAAATGTGTGTGAGTGTCACAGTGTTGTCAAGTGTGGTGGAATAAATTAAATTGTTTATCTGTCTGTTGTTTTTGTGACTTACACTTCATCATTTACATAACCCTAGACATTCAACGTAGTCATCACAATATTCCAGAATAATTCTGACTGAGGTATAAATGTGGTAGCAAGTAAGGCTATCTGTAAAACACTACACCTATTAGATACAGATACCTTCACAGCTGATCTCAGTCAGTACACTAAGTCCCCTATAAGTATTTATATCATCCCACTTTACCACAGTCGTGGGGAAACAGATCTCTTTCCATAATTAACCAGAAAACACTGTCCAGTGGAAAGCATTCGCATTTCCTTCTTCTTGTCCCTATCTCGAATAGGTCTTTATTCTTTCTTAACGAGCCAATTTCTAGAGACCTTCTACCTACTATCTCATTGGCTATTCCTGGAAAAAACTACTCTCGTAGTTGCCCCAATACTCACCACACGACAGTATTACGTCTTTATCACTCTTGCATCTGCATCCAAAACTGTTCCAGCAAGGTTTATCAGAATTGCCATTCGTTTGCCTTGCTCTCACTCGGTATATTTCAACTTGTTTTTTCCAAGTCAAACGGCTTTCAAAACTAATGTCTAAATAGTTTGAATTTTTTGAGGGAAAGACTCCAGCGAAGCATCTTTGTAGAATCAACCACAACAAAGAGGAGTTCCCATAAATGCAGTATCAACAATTAAACCCTTCTACGCTGCACACAAGTTTCCAGTTTGGATACAACATTGTTTCCCTGAAATGATAGAAAACATTCCTGGAATTGAGAGAAATAATAGCCAGACTACAACAGAGAGAAAATCTTTAGTGATAAAATATATAGTGCAACATTACCCATTCAACAGATTGATCAGCAACTAATACAACAGAAAATGGAGGTGGAGGTGTCTTTCTGAGCTTGCACTGGTGTACACAAAAAATCTGTCAGTGGCAACAGGGCAATTCTCACTTAATTTCACAGCAGAAGCAGAGGCCTTGAAAACTGCAGCAGAGATTATACCAGAGGTTTTCAAACATTTTTGGTCCGCGGCTCCCTTGACCTGTGCCTAAATCACCGCGGCTCCTCTCTATACTATATATTATATATAAGCAATTGTACCCAAAAAGATATTAATATCGAGCCCAACACTTTTCCCAAGCCACCGCGACGCCCTTAGCCGAGGGCCGCGACGTCCCTGGGAGCCGCGACGCACAGTTTGAAAACCTCTGGATTATATTGTAATGACAGAGGAAAGCACAGAGAGATAAGTTGCTTTCTTCATTGATGTACTGTCCGTAGCTGCAACGCTGAAAAGCCAAAATAATGCAGACCTGGATTAAGTAAGAGTGGTGCTCCACAAACTATATCAAGGATTCAAAACAGTTGTGATCCAATGGATCCCATCTCATAGTAACCTCCCCGGCAATGAAGAGGCTAAAAGATTGACAAAGGAAGGTGGTAATTTATTTCAGCCTGATGAAGCATAACTTTCGAAGAGACAAAAAGAGGTTTATCAGAATAAGACGAAGAAACAAAAAAGTTTGCAGAGCATCCAGGTCACACACAAAATGATGCACACTACAATCTAAACGGAAGAGGACAAATGGTAATCTTCAGACATGAGGCGGACTACCAGCTTTAAAAGAGATATTTATGTGATTATGTAAGTGCGAGCTAAGAAGTCGAAATTGGAGATACATGCACTGAAAGCTGCAATTAAACTAAGGGGAAGTAATAATTAATACCTAGGGGCAACAATATCAATAAGAAATTAGGAACATATTTTTTGCTTTGTTTTTTGTGCTTGTTAAAAATGTTTTTCAATTTGTTAGAAACAATATATTAAAAGCCTAGTAGTTTTAATTTGTTAAAAGTATTTTTGCATCATCAAATATTTTAATTATAAATCTATACATATTCTTTTATTACATTAAATTACTTGACGTGTTCCAGTTAGGAGCAATAATTATCAATATACTTGTGTTTCTTTCAATGGTATCTCGAGTCCAATATATTTATATTGTATTTTTGACCGGCAATAAATGCCGCCAGAATTAATAACAGTTATGTACACGAATAAATATCCCACCGTGTCCCACGAACTTGACTGTTAATCCCTGTTATTAACTTCTACACTCTATCACTCCAGACTTACAGTGCAGAGTGACACTTCGGTTGTTGACACCAGTGATGCCACAGCTGGGTATTTCTTACTAGATCTGGGTATTTGGGCTTCCGTCTGGGTATCTGGGTATTTTTTTTCAAAATCTGCATTAATCTGGGTATATTTGACAATTGACATCTACAATGTATGTATATTCTGTGCACTGAGCATTATACATTATATTTATATTTTAATTAAATGTAAAACATTATGTGCTATATATTTTTTATTCCACTTAAATTTAATTCTTGTTTTTAACCACATCAATGACGTTGTTTTTTGACTCGTTTACATCAGCTATCTATTTCCTGTTATTCTGTTAATGGCTGTCATCTGCAATACTCGGTCATTTTTGCGATGTGTTATAAAGTCTTCTTTTTACATTATTAGACTTAAGCAGATAAACAGCATATTGGTTTTTATTTTGTTATTATAAGATTATGAAATGAGCGATGAGGAAGGTACGCTTGGTAGTTGTAGCAGCATGACGACACACACGCCACCGCGTAAAAAAGTGAAGCCATGGTATCAGCAGGCTTTTTGTGCGGAATGGCTAACAGACAGCGAACTGAAGGATTGGATAAAGCCGGACTCTGGTAACCGCTATGCTGCGATTTGAAGGATTGGATAAAGCCAGACTCTGGTAACCGCTATGCTGCGATTTGTACGGTCTGTTCCTGTACATTAACTAATGCCAACAAAACAGCTTTATTGACACATAAAAGCACACAGAAGCACATGAAAAACTTCGAAGCCAAAAGCAAAACTCTGAACATTAACAAGTTTTTCATCAAACCAAAAGAGCCCTGTCTCCAAGACAAAATTGCTAAAGCGGAGATAGTGTTGTCGGCTTTCATGGCAGAACATAATACTCCGTTTTCGCAAGCTGATCATTTGATTGAATGTTGCAAGCAGATATTTCCAGACAGCACAATTGCTCAAAATATGTCACTGAAGCGCACCAAGGCTGCCTATGTGATGCAGTACGGCATTGCTCATTTTGAGCGGCTTGAAGTTATAAACATTTGCAGAAATCAGAAATTTTCTATAATCGTTGATGAGAGTACTGATATTTCTACGAACCAGATGTTGGCAGTCGTCGTGCGATTCTGTGACACAAAAACAAAAAAAGTAGTTGATTCACTGTTAGACCTCATTGAGGTGGAGGATGGGACTGGTCTTGGCATGTTTACAGCTGTTAAGAAATTACTGAGCACGCATGAAATCCCGCTTAGTAACGTCATTGGTTTTGCTGCAGACAACTGTGCCAGTATGATGGGGACTGCAAGTGGTTTACAGGCACATCTGAAGAAAGAGATTCCACGTCTTTGTTCTCGGCTGTGTTTGTCATTCATTTGCACTTTGTGCAAATGCTGCCAGCAACCACCTACCGTCTTGGCTTGAAATTTTCATAAAGAATGTCTACTTCTATTTTTCGCGTAGTAGTAAAAGAAATCTCCAGTTCCAGTTAATACAAGATGTAGTTCAGGCCCAGAAACATAAATTGTTGAAGCTGTGTGAAACACGCTGGCTGTCCCGTGAAGCAGTCATTGAGAGGATCCTTGAGCAATGGGATGCTCTGCACTTGTATTTCCAATCCGAAGCTTCAGTGGACAACGTCGACGGTGCGGGGCAAATCCTGCGGACGATGAACACTGCTGGCACGAAGCACATGCTTCTATTTGTCGGCTACATACTGGATAAAGTTAACGTCATGAACATGGAATTCCAGTCCGAGAACTTCCGTCTTCACAAAGTGTACACGAGTGTAACAAGAGAGTATCGTTTTCTTCTCAGTATGTTTATTAGGTAGGAAGTATTGCAGCATGAGCATCGCACTCTTGCCGACATTGATCCTTCGGATGTACAGGTGCACAAGAAACTAAATTACATTGAGCTGGGTGGACAATGTAAAGCGCAGTTAATGCGACAACCGTTACGAGATAAAGAAGTCCAGTTTCGCAAGGATGCATTGGCATACCTGATTGAACTTTGTACTCAAATACGACGCAGGTTTCCACTTGAACAAAACAGTGTTCTGGCGCAAATGCAGCTGTTGGATCCAAAGCAAGCTCTCGATATCAACAAACCTTCTGTCATTCCATTAGCAGCGCAGTTCCCAACAGTTGTTTCAGAGGAGAGCCTTGATCGTCTGTCTGATCAATGGCGAGAACTGGCATCGTACCGAAAAGATCTTGGACATTTAGTGGATGAGGATCCGCCCGCATTCTGGCTGGGACTGCAACAAGTAACAGATGCTAATAACCAGAAGAAATTTGATGTTTTGGCTGACATCATGTGCACGCTTATGGCACTACCTCACTCCTCAGCATGCGTCGAAAGAGTGTTTTCGAAGGTTAACTTAGTTAAAACTAAACAAACCAACAAGCTTTTGTGTGAAACAGTTTCCAATCGAATACTAGCCAAGCAAGCAGTTGCCAAAGACGGAGTTTGTCATAAGTTTAATCCTAGTAAAAGCGTGGTTGAAGATGTGCGTGAAGGACGTTGTCGGCAGAGATATGCAAAGATTCTGGAACTTCACAATCAAGATTCCACGTTGTCAATTCATGCATATGATCTTGACGAAGGAGAAGTTGTCGACATGGATGCCGAGTCTCTGACAAGTGACATTTTTCAACAGTAACAAGTTACAACTAACATTTTATATTTAATTTGAGGAACATTTTATTAATGTAACTAATGTAAGTATAGTACTGTTAAAATATCTCATTTTCAAGAGTTCATATATTGGGGTGTTATTAAAATCATTTTTATTTAATTGTGAATTTTTGGTAATTAAAAAAAAAATGAAGAAATACATAAAAATTGGTAGCACACAGATTATTTGTGCTAAAGATGATCATAAAAGATTATGTACGCATCGTCTATCCCGTGTATTTGAGGCCTAAAATATTCTGGGTATTTCTGGGTTTTTTTTAGAAGAGCATCTGGGTTTATCTCTAGAACTTTAGTGACAACACTGGTTGACACTCCCGCAAGGGTTTTATAATTCGATCTCCAGCTTTACTGCTCTCTAAAACTTAACAACACCAATTGTTCAATTTCTTCAAACACAAGCTTTGAGCTGTCAAATATCTCTTCACCTTCATTAGTCTAATTGCTAATCCTACACGCCGACCTCCACCGGGGCTATGATCCTTCCTTTCATTAGATGCTCATGTGATATGAAATACTGTTCTGTAATACCTTAGAATGTTAGCTCTTATTGATCCTATGGCTCTACTTATGTATTAATCATGTTTTACTTCCACACACCACATGCTTTGCAACAAAACAAAAAAATAATAATAAATAAATAAATAATCGGTTAAACCCGCTTAGCTGACAACCCTCTCCCCTCTTCATTCCAAGTACTGTAAGTAAATGGAAAATGTCACACATATAGTGTCATATCCAAAAGACAAGACTAACAGAGTTGTCATATATTTTTAAAAAATATATATTTTCTGTTCTCTGCCATGATCACATGCTACGAAACCAGGACATGCTTGTGGACTGAGTGAGCTTGTCTTTCTATCCTCAAAGATGTGGGATTGAATACGGTCTAGATTAAACACAATTCGCTCGCAAATGAACATTTATATAACGTTTTGATGATAGCGCTGTCTCCTTACACTCCAAGCTAAACAAACCTTATATACTCTCCACATTATAAAAATATGTAAACACTATTTAAAATGGATTGTTTGTCTCCAAACCTTCTACGGATGGTAGATTTCCTACTGTCAATACTGACATTCTTTCTGTTGTCGTTGATGGTTAGAGGTTGATATAGAGATAGCTAGATTTGAAAGAAGCCGAGTGTATTTAAAATATCGTATTGTTTACAAGACACATGCTAGCAAGTTGTTCATGTGTGAAGTGTGGATATTTCGGTAATGAGAAATAATAAGGTATGAAAGTTCTTTAAATTGTAATTTTTTCCACTACTAGGAGGCCCTAGGAATGAAAAGAGAATTAATGAAGGATATCACAATCAGACAGCTACAATGTTTCGGCCATGTAAAAAGACATAAAACCTTACTGAAGACCATAATGGAAGGCAGAGTTGAAGGCAAATGTGCAAGAGGAAGACAGCGCTATCTATCTATCTATCTATCTATCTATCTATCTATCTATCTATCTATCTATCTATCTATCTATCTATCTATCTATCTATCTATCTATCTATCTATCTATCTATCTATCTATCTATCTATCTATCTATCTATCTATCTATCTATCTATCCATCCATCCATTCATCCATCCATCCATCCATCCATCCATCCATCCATCCATCCATCCATCTATCTATCTATCTATCTATCTATCTATCTATCTATCTATCTATCTATCTATCTATCTATCTATCTATCTATCTATCTATCTATCTAATCTATCTAATCTATCTATCTATGTATCTCGTCTCGTCTCATCTTATCTCATCTCAACTCAACTCAACTCAACGAAAATAAGAATCTTCAACTCAATGTGAAATCAGTCCTATTGTATGGCTCTGAGACATGGAGAACAACAAAAACAACAACCAAAATAAAGACATAATAGTCTGGAAAAATTAGTAAGGGAAGGCATGGTCCCTGGAAAAAAGGGGAAGGGGACGACCTGGATGACGGTGGATCCAGGACATCACAGATAGTCTGAACTTGTCTTTGGATGATGAAGCTCGACTTGCCCAGAATCGTGATGCGTTCAGAGCAGCTGTAATGGAGACAACGTTCTGGAGAGAATACGTCACATGATGATGATTATGATGATGACCCAAGGGGTTTATGAAAAGATATAGAAAGAACAGGCCTACTGCAACACTCAGGCATGTCGTACATGGCAACTAATAAGAGTTTGTGCATGGGGCAAGCCCCCTTATCATGCAGAACAAATTGTCACAGAAACCACTGCTGCAAGAGCGTATGAATACTTTGTGCAAGTTTTTCCTGTGTGGGGGACTAGCTGCAGTGGGGGCTCCATGCTCCATAAGGAGCGAAAAGAAAAATAATAATGAACTGAACCAGACTAGATGACATGTCAGCTAAATGACAACATCAGTTCTAGCGAACACAATTATACCGATACACAGAGAATGTTCTGACGCCATCATAAGAACAGCTAAGCTATGGACCTCTGAGGGAAAGTGAAAGAGAGACCGATCAAAAACAACGTGGCGGAGAACTGTGGAGGCCGAGATGCAAAGAATGAACAATAGCTGGGGCACTGCACGAAGGATGGTCGCCGACCGAGCAAAATGGAAGCAGTTTGTTGCTGCCCTACAAGACACCACCAGGCGTGATGGCCACTGACTGCTGTGACAGTCGGTGGCTAAGTATCAAAGAAGAAGAAAACGGAGAATGTTCTAGGAATTTTACATCACTCTGCAGAATATCAGGATTTAATTGGTACGACAAGATCACCAATGTGGAACTGATGAAAATACCCATACGTGTCAGTGGAAGAAGATGTGAGGAGAAGACGCTGACGATAGATAGGACATATACAGAAGAGGTTTGTAGATAACATTCGCTGATAAGCTCTTCGTTGTGGCAGAAAACAAGCTATTTTGTATAAGAAGAATTTGTTGATTAATGTGTTTTAACATTAAAACAAATATTGCAAATGCTAATGTTCAAAAATATGTATTAATAAGTTTTGCAGATGTTAAACGTTAAGACGCCGGATGCAACCACAAAAAGCTAACGAAAAACAAAGCTGCTTCATCCTGTCGTGCTGGAGATACTGAAAGATTAATACGTTGCCGATAATGGCAGCGAGCTGTCAATACGCCGGAAGAATCTGTCACTTTCAGCTCAATTCATTCATTCATAACCCTCCACTCCCAAAGGAGCATAGGCCTTCAACAAACACATGCCAAGTCCTCCTGTCACGTGCCATCATCTCAAGTTCCTTCCACGTTCTCTTTATTATTTTCACCTCTGTTTCCAGCTCTCTTCTCCATGTGCTTCTTGGTCTACCTCTGCTTCTCTTGCCCTGGGGGTTCCAGAACAAGGACTGCCTTGTAATGCTATCAAAAGGTTTCCTCCGTGTGTGTCCTATCCCTCTCCATCGTCTTCGTCTCATCTCTTGTTCCACTGGCACTTGTCTAGTTCTTGTCATCAGTTCCACGTTGGTAACCTTGTCATACCATTTTAATCCCTCTATTCTACGCAAGCACCCATTTATGAAAGACTAGCTTTTTGGTAGTTGTCTTTGTTGTTCTCCATGTCTCAGAGCCATACAATAGGACTGACTTGACATTTGAGTTGAAGATTCTTATCTTCGTGTTGGATCCGATTTCTCTTGATCTCCATATATTTCCCAATGCAATGAAAGCTCCTCTTGCTTTTTGTATTCTTATTTTGATATCACTGTCTGTCCCTCCAACTTTGTCTATATTGCTTCCAAGATATGTGTACGATTCTACATCTTTTAGTGGTGTATCTTCAAGTTTAACCCTGTTATCTTTACCTGCATTTATTCTCATTATCTTTGTCTTTTCTCTGTGTATTTTCAGACCCAATTGCTGTGACCTCTCATCGAGTGTTTTCAATTTGTCCTGCATCTGATTACGGTTATGGGACAGAAGAGCTAAGTCATCAGCAAAATCCAGATCATCCAACTGCTTAGTCAGAGTACACTGGATTCCATTTCTGTTGTGTGTTGTCGATGTTCTCGACCACTTTCCCTTGTTCGTTTAATGTCCGTACATTCCAGGTGCCAAATCTGGAAGTTCTCCTAGAAGAAAGAAGGTTAGTCAGCAACACAGACTCCTTTCGGCTTTCTCTGTGTTGCGTCATACGCCTCCCTGCGAGAGGACCTTCCCCTGTCTTGGATGGCTGTGTTTTATTTTCTTTATTTGACTTGTCCATGTTTGTTGAAGTTTTTGTGGTTTAAATTTTTTACAGGATGGGGTAACCAGCCCCATGCCCAACCCTCCTTAGTCGCTTTCTACGACATGCTTGGCAGGGAACAGTGTTACTATTCTTTGCTCCCCTATCGGGCCCCGGTAACACACGGGTGTTATTTCAGCTCAAGCTACAGATCAAATGCACAGATATCGTGCTGTGGTCCAATACACTTCTATTTAACCATTTACATTTCTCTCCCGTCATTTTTGACGGTTTATCACTAGTTACATGATATATATATATATATATATATATATATATATATATATATATATATATATATATATATATATATATATATACATTGTCTCATGATATATATATATATATATATATATATATATATATATATATATATATATATATATATATATATATATGATATATATATATATATATATATATATATATATATATATATATATATATATATATATATATATATATATATATATATATATATATATATATATATATATATATATATATATATATATATATATATATATATATATATATATATATATATATATATATATATATATATATATATATATATATATATATATATATATATATTGTCACATAATATCTTATGTTGCGCACATCGGCTTTAAAGAAAATGGTGCAAATGGGTGCTGTGAGCGGTTGAACAGAAAGCCTTGGAAGAAAGATGTCAGTTAGCCGGCTAGAATAGCCGTAGTTCATTTCCTTATGCTCGCCTTATGATTATTAGTTTTTTTGGGTAGCTTTGTTTGTATAATCTGATGGTAGTGGTCTGTGTTGTGCCAGTCAGATGGTTTTTGCTGTTATTATTGAGGTTATATGTGTAGTATCGTGATTATTAAAAAGGTAGATTGTCAGCACGTCTTCGTGTCTCAATTGTGTGACCTCTCGCAGTTGCATACAAGATAATAAGAGGACAACGTCAGGAAGATTTAGGCATCATTTGTGACATATTTTGGGGGCTTCACGTAGAAGAAACATAACAAGTTCGAAATTTTAAAACATGAGAACCGAGAACTGCAACTAGAAAAGTTGAAATTAAGAGCTGTACTAGGAATAGTTCATCAAGAAGTATAAAGGATAAAACTGAACTTAAGTGTAATTATTACACAAAATTCAAAAGTCAAGTCAATCCTATTGTACGGATCTGACACGTGGAGAACAACAAAGACATTAATCAAAAAGCTTGACTTTTACATAAATGGATTCTCGCGTAGGATAGAAGGATTGATGTGGTATGACAAGACCTCTAATGTGGAACGGATGACAAGAACCCAGGCATGTGCCAGTGGAACAAGAGTTGAGAAGAATATCTGGAGATGGATAGGACACACATTGAGGAAACCTGTGAAAAAAACATTACCAAGAAGTCCTTGTTGGAATCTCCCAGAGTAAGAGAGGTAGGGGGAGACAAATGAACAGACAGAGAAGAAAACTGGAAACAGGCAAGAAAGGCATGAAGACTGGGAAAGATCTTGAGCTGATAGCACGGGACAGGAAGACTTGGCATAAGTTGCTTGAAGGTCAATGCTCTCTTTGGGATCTGAGGGGTGATGATGATGATGATAATGATGATGCTGATGATGATGGTTACACAAACAGACAAACGGCACCCCCTGCATGGAAACAAAGCAAACATTAAGGGAGTACAAATAAAGAGAGAAATGTCATGGATGGCACAGGCAGAGACAACGAACAAGCAGGTGGCCACAGTTGAAAATATATTCAAAGGGGAAGAGTGGAGTATGTCAGATGAGGACTGGATTAACTACCAGCAAGTCATCATCAGCCTTGGCAGAGGGTGTAGAACTTGGGGAAATGGCAAAGCAGAACTAGAAATTAATCAACTGATACATGATCATGCCGGTGGTAATGATGCCATTGTGTATACAGATGGGTCTATGATCCGTGGTGAGAAATCAGATTGGGGCTTCTCTGCTAGGGTACAGGGCAGAATCGTCGCCGAACATAGTGTGGCTTACAAGATAACTTCCAGCATGAGAATGGAGGTCGAGGCTGTTACTGCAGCCTTAAGGTTGCTAACTGTAACTTCATTAACAAAGGCAGTCATTGTGTCAGACTCTCAGTCCATGCTTCAAAAGGTTCAAAGTGGTTGGTTGCGGCATGAATGGAAAACATTCAAAGAAGCTTCGAGTCGACAAGAGATGATATGGATATACTGTCGTGGTCATGTAGGGGTATGTGGTAATGAGAGAGCTGACAGACTAGCATCAAGAGCACCCTCAGTGGGGACACTGGATATGGATAAGGGAGATATACTGAGAACAATTAATGATTGCCTGTTAGAGAATGACACTCCAAAAGATGAATCATCAACGTTAAGACTGTTGGAATTTGGCATCAAACATAAGGCTAGCAGAGATGGGCGAATGAGAGGATGCATCCGTCGTGTATACAACCAGCGAGCTACAAGAACAGTTAGCATTCACACTCTTCGACATATACTGAGGGAGACTGAGCACCTATGGGTTTGCCCGGAGTGCAACGATGTCGATTCTGTTCAACAATAACAATAACATAGAGATCAAGAAAAGAAACAAAATATTTTTTTTGAAACATGAACGTTAACAACTATAAGACACAAAAGAGATGAATGATACAGAAGTGGGGCATACAGTTTACAACCGTAGATACCAAGAACTAAGAAAAATAACAACAACAAAACAGATTTCGTGGAACAAGAAAACATAACAATCCACCATCTGGCCCCCGTCTTCTATGTTCAATTTTTATTTATATTTATTATATTTTATATTCATTTCGTTCGTAACCTTTCACCTCCCCGTGGAGAACTGCTCTTCAACAAATTCATGCCAAGTCTTCCTGACCTGTACCATCCACTCATGGTATTTCCATGCCTTTTTAATGCCTTTGGTGTCTGCCTCCAATTCCCTTCTCCGTGTGTTCGTAATGTCCCCCTCAAAGGTGCTATGTTCGGTTCTCGGATCGACACGCTCCAGCCTACCCAGCTGTAAATGTGTACCTGACTTTGCTCTTGAGTTAGGAAAGGAGAAAGCAGCGAGGAATGGAACTGGCGCCCCCACCTCTCGATGCTAGACCGAGAATAGTGAAGTCTTTAACACTTCACTTCCCTAAGGTAGTATCTGCTGTGAGACTACCTTTACCTCAATCTCTTGTTACCTTGGGACTCCCAAACATGAACTGGCTTGTAATGTTACCAATTGTTTCCTAAAAATGTATTTTATCCAAGGCCAGTGTCTTGTTCACACTTCTTGTTCTAATCAGTGCCGCCTTAAGGCATGGGCACACTGGGCAGTGCCCAGGGGCCCCACGATTCTAGGGGTCTCATGCTGGGATGTTGCCATATTGTTCATAAGACATCTCTTGGCAGAGTGGATGATTACTCGATCTCTCGCTGGAAAGGCCTGGGATTCAAATCAAACATGACGTGGGTAAGTTGACGACATTTTTTTTGAAAGTACCATTAAATTATAAATCTATAGGTTTAATTTTATTGACTGATTACTGTGGTAAAGTGGGATGATATAAATATTTATAGGGGACTTAGTGTAATGACTGAGATCAGCTGTGAAGGTATCTGTATCTAATAAGTGTGGTGTATTACAGATGACCTTACTTGCTACCACATTTATACCTCAGTCAGAATTATTCTGGAATATTGTGATGACTACGTTGAATGTCTAGGGTTATGATAATGATGAAGTGTAAGTCACAACAACAACAGACAGATAAACAATTTAATTTATTCCACAACACTTTACAACACTGTGACACTCACACACATATAACACTCTATAAGATTATCTTAAATGAGTCAAGTGTTAAAGTTTAAAAATATATGTATTAATTCCTTTCAATAATAGATATCCTGATTCAACTACACAGTGAACCAGGAATCACAATCAAATGTAATTACAAGTTGTATGTACACAATTTATCGATATGATCTTTGTATTGACATATTTTATTATTATTACTCTATGTGTGTAAGTTGTGAAGTAGTACTATGAGGTACTGGCTTTTTCAAGCTAGGTTGTTGTTTGTCATCATGACTTCAAGTGTTTGCTTATGGTGGAAATCGTATTGGGAAAAGTTCACAGTTCCTGTCATTTGAAACAATTTATTGTCCCTCTTTAATTAATCTACTGTCAATTTTAGAGGGGGGGGGGGGGCGCACATAGGATTGAGCTGCCCTGGCCACAGAATCTTATCTTCTGTAATGGCGGCAGGAAACAGTCTCCTTTGCTCGCTTGCTTCACTGTGTTCTTGAGACACCTCACTGGTCGCTATCTGGATCAAGGGGTATGCTATCAGCCTCTGGATTCAGCAAAACTCAGACCAGGTGCTGCCTCAATAAGTTAGGACCACGGTCCCTGAAACAAGAAGGTTGTACCTCCTACTTCAGAACTAATTTATAATCAGTTTCCACACTGAACACAATACATAACAAACACTGAGTTCAGAGCGGTAGGCCAACTGCTAGCTTCATCTGAAACAATTTACACCAGTAGTCTTCTCCTTAATGGTTACTACGCCTCTGAAATTCCAGCATTAGTTCCTTCTAGTCAATAAGATAGGTGTCAGTGTACTATTTGGCGATCCCATGCAGATATACTTCTCTCTGATAAGTTTTGTTCAGGTTGGAGCAATATCTAGGCTTTGCCTCATGTTTGCTACTGAACCACACACATGTACAGACATAAATTATCAATTCACATTCAATTTTCATCAAAAAGATATCAAATATGTCAATCTTACCACAATTCATGGAAATAATAAACAAATACGTTGACTGGCGATGAATTATGGCACAAATTCCGATCTGCCTCTGTCCCAGGCTTTTATTTAGAAAAATATGAGCTGGATCTCAACGCACTATTTCTTAGTAAGTTTATTCTAAAATGTGGCACTGAACAGACGCTCCTAATTGACTATATCAGCGGGTCTAGCCAATAGGACCATGTTTACACAAGCTTTTGAAAAAATTTACCCTTCCTACGTTTCTCCTAACAACCAAAATTAGTATTTGCAGTCCGACTAATCGTGTTTCGTCTTACATATACTTCCCGCCAATCAAATCGGATTTAACATGTTGGCCTATTTCCCGTAAAATGGTGGTTTCAAAACATGCCACTGTGCGATTATGATTTGGTGCTGTCAGACACCCTCACTATTTTTCTTTTGGGTTAAGTGCAATATTATCGCCTGAGGTCATTACGCAGTGCTATCCTGCTCATAAATGATAGTTCTCACAGTGTAATGACAGTACACGTTAGTTGTAGAAAGCGTGTATTGATTCAGTAGGCTAATTAAATCTAGTCAGAGGTACTAAAAGTACGTTAGATCATATACTGACAAGTTATGATCAAAAAAAAAGAAGCTGTCGTTGGTTAGTTACAGAATCTTAGTTCAATGAGTTTCAAGCATAGAAAGTACTATTAGTACATCAAGTATAGCCGCTATGATTGAAAGCACGTAGTAATTCCAGGTTACTCTTGTGAGCTAGTTGGTTAGTACACGCTAATTTGATGTGTGGTCCCAGTTTGTAGACAATGAGTTATGACTATTTATATAGTGATTTCAGTGATTCCTCTTGAAATGTCACCCGTTTGATAAGGTCTTTGTCACTGGCATCTATGATGTTTCGATGTATTGATAACTTACGTCACTTTCTGTGGCTTGATTGTTATCAACAATTCAAAAAATCTGGCATAGCTACTTCTCCAGGAGAAATGTATTTTATATTAAAAATGTTGCAGTGTCTGTCTGGTGGATCATTTATACTATTTGGGTTGTGTGGCTCCTATTCTCATGTGTGGGGGGGGGGGGGGGGGGGTGGGGTTGGGGGGTGGGGGGGGGGGGGTGGGGGGGGGGGGGGGGGGGGGGGGGGGCGGGGGGGGGGGGGGGGCGGGGGGTGGGGGGGGGGGGGGGGGTGGGTGGGGTGGGGGGGGGGTTGGGGGGGGGAGGGGGGGTGGGGGGGGGGGGGGTGGGGTGGGGGTGGGGGGGGGGGGGGGGGGGGGTTCCAGGGGGGTGGGTGGTTTGTGTGTGTGGGGGGGGGTGGTGTGTAATGGGGGGGGGTTATATATTTGGGGGGGGGGGTGGGGTTAGGGGGGGGGGGGGGGGGGGTTGGGGGGGGGGGGAAATCGGGGGGGGGGGGAACAAAACCCAGGGTTGGGACAACCCCATGGGTTTAGGTATTGGGTGGGGGGGTGGAGTGTGTTGGGGGGGTGGGGGTGGGGGGGGTGGGGGGGGTGGTGGGGGGGGGTATGGGGGTGTATGGGGGGGGGGGGGGGGGGTTTGGATGGTGGGGTATTGTTTGGGGGTTCGAGTGGGTGTGTGGGGGGGGGGGGGTATGGGGGGGTGGACCTGTTCTCTGGAAACTAGGGGGGGGGGGGGGGGGGTGGGGTCGGGGGGACCCCGGGTGTGGGGGGGGGGGGGGGGTGGGGTGTAGGTTGGTGTGTGGAGTTGCGGGGGTGGGGGGGGGGGGGGGGAATACAGGGGGGGTTATGCAGATATAGTCAAGCGATTAGAAAGACAGTGTAACCACGACTGTCTGTTGCTGTGTTAAGAGGACGTCGAGCAACATGTAAGATAATGATCTTCTTGACAGTAATCTTGTAGTTGAGCGAGACGAGCATCGTATGCGTGATGTAAACCTCACGACAACTGTAGGATAACTGTGCGTGGTATTGCGTCGAGAGATCTGACCTGTCGTGAAGATCGACTGTGTTGTTGTGTCGGTGGTGTGTCCAGTATCGTGGTATTTTAGAAAATAGATTTTGGACAATCGCCCATACGTATGTGTCATGTATGCCTTGGTCTGCATGTTTGTCTATCGTACCCACAGTCAAAGTCCTCGAGTCTATTGTCGCTACCGCACGTTCCTTTGCCAACGTGATGACTTTACTCGATGTTTGTTGTGTCTTTTAGGTTTGTCGGCCCTGGGCTGGGGGGTGCGGCTCAGAGACCAGCATCTGATTGTCTGCGCTCTTTGCACGAGACCGTCAAGATTCTGGTCAAACCGCTACCAGTTTTAGAGAATTTCTTCTAGGAATGCAGGGCTACAGATAACAGACATCTCGTGTTACTCGGTTTAGGGGGGCGGGTTTTGTCGCAGCTAGACCGTGGCCTTGTTCCTTTTCTTCTGTACTTGTCTTCAACTTATCTGTTTCTTGTTACAACTGCGTCTTGAATACTTGCATTTGGACGAGCGCGTTCAAATTAAATTTTTATCACATTGCAGGTTCCTTTACGTATTTGAAATAACAATTGGTGTACCATCCATGGGTACGGTCCATGGGAGTGTTTTTCCTTTAACGCTGTATGCAGACACCGTTCTAAATATTATATGTCCGTTGACTAGACTCAGCCTATAGCTTTTTTTGGGTTAGATGCAAATAACGCACCAGGCAACCCCTGATCACCCGATTCATCATCCCCCTTGTATCTCGCACCCCACTGGAAGCTACCAGACAGACAGGTCTGCACGCAAAGAGCTATGGACGCGCACTGCATACACGATGTTGTGAATATCTATAGCCATTGTGTTCTCTCGGTACCGAACCTCACCACAATACCAACAACTGCTTGAAGGGATCCTTGGTTGGTGGAGACACTATCCGATGGCTATAGCTTCGTTCTCAACCCCATCTTGATCAAATAACATGTCAATGGTGGACCAATCAAAGGTGATAACCGTAGGCAGCGAGCGGGCTCGGGGTTCGCAAAGAAAAGAAACGGCCCACTGAAGCCTTATCTACACTCGTCCAAAGATAGGATACATGCGGAGATATGAACTGTCGGGTGTAGTGTAATACTGGTCGAAATGTATTTTGGATACACGCGCTGAGGGTGGAAGGTGGAGGTGCAGTAGTATGGGGGGGGGGGGGGGAGGGTGGGGCTGGGGTGGGGGGCCAGATTGGGGGGGGGGTGGGGGGGGGGGGGGGCAGAGGGGGGGGATGTATAAACGGGACATGGCACGCTTAACGGGGGGGGGGGACGGATGAGGGTGACGACGGGCCTGGGGGGGGGGGCCAGGGAGTGGGGGGATGACTGGTACATGTGGTGGGGGGCAGTAATCAGGATTTCTAGTTAAGGAAATAAAATGAAAGTGGGTAAGATTAGGTTGATGGGTTAGCATGTCGAGTTTTTTTGAGTAAGTCAGAGTTGAGAGGGCAACCTTTCGCCTAGGAGCCAATTTTAAAGCCGAGACTTTGTACATGTGTGCGGTGAGCTCTCGGGAGTTGCTTGAGTGACTCAGTATGTCCTTCAACGGTCTACATTCTATCGATGCCCTACATAACTTGATATTCACGATCATATGAATACGCGTGAATATCACTGGTGACGCTTACCACTTAGGGGTAGCATATCAATACCGCGGGACCTGCTCCTGTACTAGAGCGGTACAACATTATAAATAAACTATCGCTTATGGTAAGCAGGGACACTCATCTTGGTGTTTTAGACGTCACAGACAACACCCGGGACGTCTTTCTTTCCCTCTTCGGGTTCTGCTTCTCCCGAACGCAAGCCCCCCCCTCAAACCTATGTATATCTTGTACTACTTTGTACTTTCACTTCCCTTTCAGAACATCCAAGAACACGCGACGAACACAAATACTGACACAGTGAGCCAACCCCTGCAATCCAGCGTTATCACGTAAACTTCATATTAAGTAAGTAACACAACATACAATATCCCTCAACACAACAGTTCATAACATACTACTTAGTCTGTCATTTACGTGCTATCAAATAGACCCAGACAGTAATCTAATGATCTCCTTGTGTGGTAGTATAAGATAAAATTAGGGAATAAAAGAATGTCATGCATCGCAGACAAGCTAACATTTCATTATACCATGTATCTGGCGTCTGCAGAGAGTAAAAAAGGTGATGTTTAAATCGTGTCTATGCAGATCTAATATTATTTTAAAATTAGGTTTATATAGGTCTGGTTACGTGATAAACTAGAATTAGTAATACAACTATGACGATAAAACGATGTATATTTTACTAAGTGTGTATTGATACCTAGTGTTACTTATATGATATTTGTCAGATGTTGACAGCTTTGACTAGAAACAAAGGTTACTATGCACTAAAATTTCTTAGGGCGTACATTCCCCAGAGAGACGCTCGGCTCATGCTATGTTCACACACGAGCTGAAGTATGGTTTAAATGTAGCGTCACAGCAAAGGATTTTAGAAGATAAATCCGGTACGTGCTTAATGTGATAAGAGGTAGTTGAGGACGGGGAATATGAATGATTTTTAGGTCTGAAAGACCCTGTTACTGCAGGGTTCATATTGATTAGAAACATTAAGGAGGATGCCCCGAATTTGGAGGTCTAGACAATAAGGGCGCCAAAGGGAGGCCATGGTATTCGGAAGTAATAAACGACAGTGGCAGAGTAGACTGGCTGTGCAGTAAAGTAGTAATATAGTTAGTGACTGCCTAAAGTGAGCCGAATAGAAACTGATTGTTGACATCTCGGAAAGGGGTGGAGGGCTCTAAGAGAAGAAAATTGACTAGCCCGTGTAAAGGGAGCATGCAGCATGAAGTCGAATCGACGGGTTTGCAGCGTTAGCCCGTGACAAAACGACCATCATACTTTAAGCTTTGAGCATTTACAATCCCGATTCACAATCGACCGTTTAATGCTCGTCCCCATGCTGGTCCACAGAATGCTACGGCCCCAGTCTAGATGGGAGCCTTTGCAAACTCAGCTAATAGGCATCGGTCTTCTCGCTTATGAGTCGCCGCGATTTTTGATGTTGAAGAGAAGTGACATATGAGATACTGGAGGTATCTCCAGAGTTAGCTAGGTATCGTGTTTTTGTGTGCTCCTAAGTTGCACTAGACTTACATATGGGTGATTAGTAGAGAGGAGAGAGTGTGGATGATACGCTTCAGCTGCATGATGACAGGCGATTCAGGGGTAGCTACGGCTCTCTGAGTATGTACAAAATCCGTAAGCTCAAATGTGCTACAATGAACAGAGTGTGCAGACCAGGGACAATAATATGACAAGTGACATGAGTAAGAAGGCAGGTGCCTGTGTAATATATAAGTGTGAACGACGAAGGACTGGTGAATGTGGTCGGTCAGATATTTAACGCACTGCCGTAGAACCTACTCTATGTCCTGACACGAGTAAATACACATTGTTTCTCCAACTTCCTACCTGTGCCAGTACTTCAGGACCATCTACTATTGAGATTTCTACCGAACAAATTTCGTGCATCAGGACCGCATATACGTTCACAGACTTATACAAGACCTCAAGATCCCTAAAGGGTCGAAGAGAACCAGGAAATCAAGCAATTGATGAGAGTCTATGGCTATCCAATGACATGCACCCGACAATTTATTGGCACCAGCGACTCCATCACCAGGTTTCCTTGACTCAGTATATTTTGGCTGACCCAAAGCTTGGGGGGGAAGTATTATCTTGTCTTGACACAAGAGTTCATCGGGCAGCTTCTGAGGCATCGAGGGGCATATAGTATTGTGCTCCCCAAGATGATAGCACATATCAGCCAACTCCCACTAGAACTCCCACAGTGCATCGAAGTAAAATCCCTGTGCGCAATAGAGACCCCTAGGGAAATCACGGCAGGACAAATCCTTTCCCACCCTTAGCTGTCCCCCAAATATCGTGCCTGTATCTCAGCCAGACTCTGCTCACGTCCCCGATCACAAGCGCCAAGAGTATCCCCCCTAACGCTCAGTAACAAACTCAAGACTCGGTGAGAACCGACATGGACACCAAGCATTGTGCAGGTTGCTAAGTTATGTTTCGAATAAAAGAAAGAAAAGATAGCCCAATTACACGTAAGTGACGATAAATTTGTAGAAGGGAGTAGGCACCTTAGCGCATAGACCCATTTGGTCCCTGCCGAATACGGAAGTGTCCGTTAAGGGACGCAAAAAGATGTAAAAGTTAATTTTTTTAATCCCCAAATGAAGCCTAAGCGTGACAACAGTGAACCTTATTGATCTCCCCCCATTTTCCTAGTGTCAGAAATGTGTGGGGATGTTATTTGTGATAATGGGTGTCACTTTCTTTTACCATAAAGGATTGGGGGTCTCCTTTAGGATGAAATACAGTGTTTTGTTTGATATATGAATTTATTCAGTTTTTGTGACCATAGTCTAAGCCTAGTGTGGATAAAGTGACCACTAATCCCAGATATAGTGACCAGAAAAACAAAGTTTCTGGGAAAATACAAGGCGGCGGACTAAGGAAACATACCACTCATGACACTTCCCCATCGCAAGGAGTAAAAATAAAAAGTTGAAAAACTCGGCTATGTGGAAGGAGAAGGAAGGCGCAGGCTGAGGATAGGACACTCAAGCCCTGTTTTAAAAAATTGCCCAAATGCCACACACCTCCGAGCAAGGGGGAATATTTCATGAAGAATAGATTATTATACAGGAAGACAGGAACTAGATCCACTGGTCACGGACAGTTAGTTCTTCCCAAGAGATATAGGGCAAATTTGATAAGGAGCTTACATGTTGGAAAAGATGGTGACCATGAGAAAGTCGGTACCATCTGCCAAAAGAGTGCTCTAAAATACTATTGGCCCGACGTAAATGTCGATGTTGAAAACTTTGTAGAAGCATGTGGCGTATTTCATGAGGGAACACCCACAAAGGGAAAATATGTGCAGGACCTAGAAACGCCACGGGGCAACTTTAGGCCTGAAAGGAAAAACTAATTATTATACGGGTAGACAAAGTGGAATGGGAGCCCCCTTTTCACACCCAGTCTTCACTTGAATGGATTAACATGGCCGCTATGCGAAGAGTACAAGAACGAGAAAAAATTTTAACCCAGGATAGGATGACAATCCCTCGGTCACCCTTAAATAAACTGGAAGAACAGACAAGAGAGCGAAGATCTCTCATAAACAATCTTAAGTGGGGGAGACAAACCCCAGAGAAAAATTGGTAGTGGTCGATTTGTGAGTGATGATTCTAGGAAGAAAAGTCCTCATTATAAAGCTTCTACAGATGAGTTCCATGAAAAATAAGTATGATAAATTAAAGATCCAGATGTAACTTTATTAAGGACCTGGACAGATGAGAAGGCGGAAGAGACTGTTACCTCATCGTATCAATACGTGAACGAACTGACCACTCGTTTGAAAGCTGGATGGAAACTGGCAAATGATAATTTGAAACAAGCCAGGAAGAAACATGCAGCATATTTTAATAGGAAGGCAAAGGACAGGGAACTGGCAGTCGGAGAAAAGGTGCTGCTTCTACTACCGGGAAGCCAGAATAAATTACAAATTGGTTGGCAAGGTCCATATACGGTTCTAGAGAAGGTGTCTAGAACAAACTATAAAATTGACAAAAAGGGGAAGGAAAAAGTTTATCATGTAAACCTGTTAAAGAAGTATCTGGACAGACCACTCCAGGAAAGCACCCCCTTATTGACCTTGGCTATTGCAACCCAGATGCAAAAAGAACCACTCACCTCACATGAATACCCATTACATCCTTGTGAAACAGCAGCACAGGTAAAAGTCAGTAAGCACCTGACTAAAAAACCAGAGGGAGAGAGTTCAACAGGTTCTGGAGGAACATACAGATGTATTAACAGATAAACCAGGCCATACAAATTTGCTACAGTATGACATGAAACTGGTAGACTCAAACCCAATCTGTATGAGAGCCTATTCTATTCCGTTCGCGAAGGAGAAGGCATGAAGGAAGAAATAGAGTATTTGTTGAAGGAGGGGATTATTTCGCACAGTGAATCATCTTTTAGTTCTAGTGTCGTTTTGTTGAGAAAACCGTCTGGGGAACACAGACTGTGCATAGATTACAGGAAACTGAATGCTGTCACAGAAGGACAAGTGGATCCATTACCAGACACAAAACAGCTATTTGCCAGACTGAACAAGGCAAAATACTTTTCAAAGGTGGATCTTAGTAAAGGCTATTACCAGATCCCAGTGAAGCCTGAAGTGAGACCTTATTTGGCTTTTAGCACTTCGGATGGACATTATGAATTCAATATGCTACCATTCGGACTGAAAAATGCTCCGAGTGTGTTTTCAAGGATGATGCGAAAATTGTTGGACCCCCTGAATAACCCATGTATCACAAATTTCATGGATGATATTCTCGTCGCCACAGAGACATTTGAAGAACACATTGAAGCTCTGGAGATGTTGTTTGATAGACTTCGGGAGGCGAACTTAACTGCTAGGCCAACAAAATGTTGTATTGGATGCAAAGAGTTGGAATTCTTGGGGCACACTGTATATCAGGGTAATATGACCCCTGATCCTAAGAACTTGGAAAAACTGCAGAGAGCACCTAGGCCGCAAACAAAAAAGGACGTGCGATCATTTGTGTCGTTATGCGGATTTTATCAGAAATACATCAAAAATTTTAACGCTATTTGTGCTCCTCTGACTGATCTGACTCGCAAGGGACTTCCAGATAAAATTATTTGGACTGCACAATGTGAACTAGCGTTCCAAGAGTTAAAGGAAAAACTCACTAGCAAGCCTATTCTCAAACTGCCTGATTTGACACAGGACTTTGTCTTAAGAACCGATGCAAGTAATGTGGGACTAGGAGGGGCTTTGTTGCAAAGATCATCTTCACCTGATGGGGAACTTAAACCAGTCGCTTATGCAAGCCGCAAATTGAATAAGGCGGAACAAGGATACTCCACAAGCGAAAAAGAATGTTTAGCATTAATCTGGGCAATAAAAAAGTTTCAAATCTATCTGTATGGTAGGACTTTTGTGGTGGAGACGGATCATCAGCCTCTCGTGTTCTTGTCTCAGGCTAAGCATGAAAACGCAAGATTGCTGAGGTGGTCTTTATTGCTTCAACCTTATCAGTTCAGTATCCAATATATCCCAGGCAAATTGAATGTCGGTGCAGATTTCCTCAGTCGGCACCCCTGTGATCAAAATTAGAGTAATGGCAGACGCGAGGAATTTTTACCTATGTGTATCGCTGGTTTTGGAACTTGCCATAGGCATGTTTTCAAGTGGGGAGATGTGTAGTGAAATTGACAGAGATACAACGGTAAAATACTCAAAAGATAACATTTAAGGATAAAAACATAATGCGTAGGCTGCTGATGTACATGATCGCCTAGACCGCGGGTCATCACCCTCCATAAAATTGACTTGCTAGACAGGAGGGGAACGGAGGATCAAAAAGGAAAAAATATGACTGGAAAGGCTAAGGAGACGCAATTGGGGGGGATGGATGAAAGTAAAAATTCACGTCCCCCAAATTGACACGAGGTACGGAATTGGACGTTTTGCGATACCAAGCCTTGATTTGAATTCAGCGGCTAAAACGCAGATGTTAGGAATATTACAAAAATTTAAAAAGTAATTTTTCTTAATATTAATGTTAGGAATATAAAAATTAGCTGGCCGGATGGCCTATTCTGAGCAGTGAACTAATATGTTCTTAATTTTACAAACGGATAGATAATATTGAAGATAATGACAAAAGACAGTGTAGTTCACATCATCGCTAGACTGTATTGAATCTAAAAGTGTCACAATTTGCACCCAAAAAACACGACCTTGGGAACAGGTGTTCAAAGTTACTTATTATGGAGGAGAGGGTTTTTGAGCGGTAGCTGTGTCTAAATATAACTTTTTACGACAAAATTTTAAGGGGAGAGAAAGGTTGCTTCAAAAATCAAGCACATTTTTTTTAGAAACACAAGTAGAGACGGACAGACTAACAGATAACCATCCATACTTGACTGAAGCATGACTGAAATGACTTTAGTGTAGAAATTTGAAATTTAAAGTACAACTAGGCAGTGATTGGCCACAGACAATCATATCATTAGCGCTCAGACGCGAAAGTGGGGTCATTCTTCAATAATTGTTCAGTGTTAGACACAGATTTTAAAGTGTGGTGTTTTCCCATATGAAAGACAGTGAATAAATTTAGGGACGCCATACTATAGCCAGCAGCTCAGCTGAGTTTTGCTAGCAATTCTGTGTTATGTATTCATAATCTGGTAAGATTGAAATTATTTCTTTATATATTTTGAATATTGTTTCATGTTCGAGTGATTTGATACTGCCATATCAAAATCTAGCCTTACAAACAAGTAGGGAGTTGCTCTAGACCCCCCCGCCCAAGTCAGGGTCTAGGGACCAACAAGGTACATAAACTACAGCAAGGATTATGCAAGATATATCAAGCGTTGAAACAGATTACCTATCTTCTTTTAGGGCCGACAACTAATAAATATTTTTCAGAATCTATAGTCTGGGAGGATCTCTCTGATGTAAACCCACCATGGTAACTGTGCTGTTTGGTCAGAGAGATCTGACCTGTCTGTATGATGTGGTTGTTGTGTCAGTGTGGTGTCCAGACGTGGGTATAGAATAGATTTTGACACATAGCCCATACTTTGATTGCAGAGCTGTGAGTTTCTATCGACAACAAAGCAGAGTCTATTCGGTGGGTGACTTTACTCGAGTGTATCTGTGCAGTTCTTGTGACAGAGACCACCATTATTGTCCGCCAGCACGGAGAGGTGGGACCGCAAGTTTTCAGCATCAGAGCTACAAAAAGATGAGTGAGCCTCTGGTCTGCTGGACATTCACCAACTATTGGTAGTGACTAATATCCCCATAAAAATTCCCACCTTTTTCTGGACACTGTGTAGTCAATATAGACAGGTGTGATGAGGCCACCCCAACAGCACAAACAGTAACTATCCTCCCAAAGAGATGACTACTCGAACATTTTAATAAAACTAACTAGTCTAGTACTTAAATATGTACACTCTTGAATTTATTATGTAACATTCCATGCATACTTTTCATAAATTTTAAATCCTTCTTTTAAAACAAGTTCTGGTCACATAAACTTGATCCAGAACCAATAAATGTAATATAATTATATCAAAAATTTTATACACGTGAGTTAGTTCAGTGTATTTTAACACTTGTTAATCTTATTAGTCTTCTTAAATATCTGTGGGTGTATTTATAACTAACACACCACATTACACATCATTACCCTAGACACTTTACGTAGCCACATTCATTAAGAAAAAAAAATTAAGTGTGAGGTCGTAGTGGTAGCAAGAAAGGCCTTCTGACAATTCTCAACTACATTTTATCTCAGGAGCCTTCACAGCTGGCCTCATACAATGTACATGTAGTAATAACACCATCATACAATACCATCAACACCACTACAATTACGCAGTGTATAAAATGAAATTAATGCTAGTATTAATCTAGGTCATTAATCAGCTTGCGTATCTCAAGGTTTTCTAAGAAATACAGTACACGTTTTATTGTTAGAAAGGCGTGTATGCTGCTATAGGCTTTACTATCAAACGTGAAAGCGTTACAATTTTCAGACGAAGTAGAAAAAAAAGGGGGGGGGGGATCTCGAGTACAGTCATTGTGACAGCACTGTTCTTTACCATTCTTCTTTCCCTTTTATTGAATTTATGTGTTAGGCTTTACATTTACCTTTTAATTTATATATGTGGATTTAGAATGTTTCACGACAAATTCTCCCCTCTTAAAACAGACGTTATATGTCAGTCTATAATTCTATATACACATAGAGAAATTTATTATTATTTCTGGGGGCTTACGGTGATTCTCATCACACGGATGGCGGCTTAAAAAATCCGCTCCCAGATTTTTCTTTCCAGATATATATTCTATGCTAAACTCAAATGGCTGCATAAGTAAGGACCATCTGAGTAACCTAGAATTTTCATGCCTAGCCTGCGCTAGAAACGACAAGGGTTTGTGATCCGTTTGCAACTTAAATGCCTTCCCATACAGATAAATATTGAATTTCTTTATCGCCCATATTACTGCAAGACATTCTTTTTCGCTAGTTGAGTAATTGGTTTCAGCTTTATTCAACTTTCTGCTAGCATATGCCACTGGGCTTAATTCCCCATCCAATGCATCTGATTTCTGTAACAGGGTCGCACCTAACCCGATATTACTGTCATCCGTTCTTACAATGAATTCTTGACTTAAGTCAGGTAATTTCAAAATAGGTTTTCTTGTGAGCTTTTCCTTCAATTCCTGGTAAGCCAATTCACATTGTGCTGTCCATGTAATTCGATCTGGATTTCCTTTACGTGTCAAATCAGTTAACGGTGCACATATGGAATTAAAGTTTGTGATATACTTTTGGTAGAAACCACATAATGAGACAAAGGATCTCACGTCTTTCTTGGTTTGTGGTCTCGGGGCTTTCTTTAGTTTCTCTAAATTCTTGGGGTCAGGGGTCATGTTTCCCTGATGAACTGTGTGTCCCAAGAATTCTAATTCTTTACATCCAACACAACATTTGGTTGGTCGGGCTGTTAAATTTGCTTCTCTAAGTCGATTAAACAGCATGTTCAGAGAGTCAATGTGTTCCTCAAATGTTTCTGTTGCTATAAGGATATCATCCATGAAATTTGTGATGCATGGATTATTCAGAGGGTCCAATAATTTTCTCATCATTCTAGAGAAGACACTAGGCTCATTCTTCAATCCAAATGGCAATCTATTAAACTCATAGTGTCCTTCTGAGGTACTAAAAGCTAGGTATGGTCTAACCTCAGGCTTTACTGGAATCTGATAGTATCCTTTACTCAGATCCACTTTTGTGAAATATTTAGCTTTATTTAGTCTGGCAAACAACTGATTTGTATCCGGCAATGGATCCACCTGTCCTTCTGTAATAGCATTCAGTCTCCTGTAATCTATACAGAGTCTATGTTCTCCAGAGGGTTTCCTTAAGAGCACCACACTGGAACTATACGAAGATTCACTGTGTGAAATTATTCCCTCCTTCAACAAATAGTCTATCTCTTCCTTCAAGGCTTTCTCCTTAGCAAAAGGAATCGAATAGGGTTTCATACAGACAGGTGTGGGGTCTATCAGTTTCATATCATATTCCAATAAGTTTTATGCCCCGGTCGGTCCGTTAACACCTCTGTATGATTATCTAGAACCTGTTTCACTCTCTCTTTCTGATTTTTCGTTAAATGTTTACTGATTTTCACCTGTGCCGCTGTCTCACAGGGGTGTAATGGATATTCAAATGATGAAAGTGGTTCCTTTTTCATCTCCATTGCAATGGACAAGGTCAACAAGTGTGTCTCTTCCTGATTTTCTCTTTCCAAGTATTTCTTCAGGAGATTCACATGATAGATTTTTTCTTTACCCTTCTTATCTATCTTATAATTGGTTCTAGACACCTTCTCTAGAACTGTATATGGACCTTGCCATCCAATTTGTAACTTATTTTGACTACCGGGTAGAAGAAGCAGTACCTTCTCTCCCACAGCCAAATCTCTGTCTTTAGCTTTCCTGTCTATTTTTCCATGCACTGATAGGGTCTCCTCCACTAGAAGCACTGTAGTGATGATTTTTCTTTCCAGAAGCATCATTCACAAAACGACCGCTACCAATTCTTTTATTGGGGCTTTCTCCCCACTTAGAATTCTTGATGAGAGATTTCCTCTCTACATCCTCTTCCTCCAGTTTGTTTAAGTCCGACTGAGGGATTTTCGGCTTATCCTGGGGTAAGACATCCTTTTGCACTCTCTGCATAGTGGCCATTGTAAAACAATTAATTGAAGATTGTCCGTGAAAAGGGGCTTCCCATTCCACTTGGTCCACTTTATTGTTCTTTCTATTGTCAGGCCTAAGTTTGCCCCGTGGCGTGTCCAGGTCCTGATCAATGTTCCCACTTTTGGGTGTTCCCTCATGTGCTATGCTACACCTCTCTACAAAATTTTCAATATCCCACCTTGCATTGGGCCAATAATAACTCTGAGCCACCTTTTGAATGATGGTACCTATTTTCTCATGGTCCCATCTTGTTTCACATGTAGGCTCCTTATTAAGTCTGCCCTATACATTTTAGGAAGTACCAGCTGTCCTGATCTTTGGATCTAGTTCCAGTCTTCCGGTATATCAGTTTGTTCTTCATGTAGAAGTCTCCTTTTCTTGAAGGTGTGTGACAATTGGACAATTTTCTAAAACAAGGCTTGAGGGTCTTATCCCCAGCCTGCGCCTTCCACCACGCTTCTGGAGTGGTATTTAACATAATATCCTCCTCCTTTCTTGAGGTCGACCTGACCTGAAGGGTTGCCATATACACAGGTTTCCTTCTGCAACGGTCAGTGTCATGATTGTCCATCTGACAATTTTTACACCACCTTTTTCCTTGGTTGAAAGATTTTCTTTCATCAGATTTCCTTTCATCGAATTGTGGGAATTTATTTTTATTTTCATACCGTGGCCTATCAAACTGATGCTTTCCTTTGTTGATGATTCTCTAGGATCAAATTTATTAAAGTTCTGTGGTGCCTTAAAAATTTTCGGACCTGTTTCTTTTTATGACCTGATTACCTCTGAACTGAGCTGCTTGTACCTTTCAGCGGAAATTTAGTAGCTCACCAGTCTCGCTGCACCTTGTTCCCTGAGACCTTTCTCAGGGTTGGAGAGCCATGGATCTCATCTTAGTTGTTCTATATAGGATCAGTTTCTTAAGATCTTGAGGTTTTCCTCCACTCAGGAGTAAGTTCCATTTCTTCGCCAAATAGTATGTCGCTCAACCCGTGCAGAGAACTGGTGATAGGTTTCACCTGACAGTAGTTTTAGCATTCCTACTTGTTTTCTATAAAAATTCTCCATTCTTTTTCATCTCTTAACAG
>JAMPIV010020867.1:32500-81485 GCA_024509875.1 Oreohelix idahoensis | reverse complement strand
CCTATGTCGTCAGTCAGTATGGCTTCTAAAAAATGGACAACAACAATCAAATATAATAATAAAAAGCTACCGACTTTATCAACGAATGCCTGCGTTAGAATAGAAGATTGACTTTGATCTTGTTATGACGATTCAATAAATACGGAACTGTATGACAAAATTCAGACAACGCCAAGTGGAACGAACGAACGAGACGAACTTGATTTCGACAGGGTATGAATTGGGCGCGCAGGGCCCGTCTAACATTTGCCACTTTCCATCTCATTTATCTTGCATACTATATCCTTTTTGCCCAATGATACTATGCATTAATTTAAAGGCATGCAACATTATATAGTTCAACATACACTGCTATTCATTACAGTATGCAATTCATAATTAAAAAATGGTTGGTTTTGTTTTTAAACAATCATGATAGTGATGAGAAAAATAATAATAATAAAAAAATAAATAAATTAATAAATAATTATAACTATTCCACCCATTACCCCTATTAATAATAAATATATTTCCGGTATCCGACTATCACTCATGCGGTTTAACGTCTACAAGTAATCTGATATTTTTGAATGTGGGTCATCAGATCTTTCAATCAAATTTACATAAAACACTTCTCCCTTTTATCCATTCATTCTTTGTGGAAATGAAATACTAATATAACACTTTTCTTACGCACTTCTGTAGCAGGAAAAGTCTTTGAGCAGTTTTTAAAAAAAATTGTATATCTGCTTATTCTCTTTACTCGTTCTTCATCCCAATTTCAAGCAAACGAAAACATCTCACATGTTAAAGTATGTGGCAGTTTGCGGGTACATTCTCACGTTTCACTTGTCTAAAGTACAGTGGTATGCGGGTACATTGCTCACGATTCACATGTCTATAAAGTACAGTGGTATGCGGGTACAATTTCTCACGATTAATGTCTAAAGTACATGGTATGCGGGTACTCTAAAGATTCACATGTCTAAAGTACTGTGGTATGCGGGTACTTTCTCACGATTCACATGGCTAAGTACAGTGGTTTAATGGGGTTATTTATCACGATTCACATGTTTAAAGTTTACTTGTGGTATGCCGGGTAACATTCTCTCGATTACAATTGTCTTAAAGTTACGCGGCTATGCGAGGATACATTCTCTCGATATTCACAGGTCTAAAGTGACATGTGGTATAGCGGAGGTTACTTTCTCACGAGTCATATGTCTAAAGTTACAGTGGTATGCGTGGTACATTCTCACGTATTCACATGTCTAAAGTACAGTGGTATGCGGGGACATTCTCACGATTTCACAGGTCGTTTAAAGTTACAGTGGTATGCGGGTACCATTCTCTCGAGTTCCACATGTCTTAAAGTTACTGTGGTAGGCGGGTTACATTCTACGAGTTCACATGTCTAAAGTACAGTGATGTTGGCGGGGTACATTCTCACGGATTCACATGACGTCTAAAAAGTACAGTGGTAATGCGCGGGTTCATTCTCAACATTATATGGAACAAGAGATGAGACTAAAAAAGCTGGAGATGGATAGGGGACACACATTGAGGGAAACCTGTTGATAGGCATTACAAAGCAGTCCGTGGTCTATGAATCCTCATGGTAAGGAGAGGTAATGAAGACTAAAGTAACACTTAGGAAGGGGTTGGACGTAAGTTTGTGTGAAAGGCGTATGACTCCATCAGGAAGTCGGAAGTGTGATGACATTGACATCGCTTATCCTCGCCGCTCTAACTTTTGTCCATAAAGTATTCTAACAGCAGCCTACAGTCATTAAAAATGCAGAAGATAGAAAGGCACCTTGATCCTAGCTGAATGTATTATAAACTGGGATTATTTTCAGTTTAAGTCAATGTTCCATGTATACATAGTAAGGGCGAACCACAGGTCATATTTTCATACATTAAAAGTTAATAATCAGTTAAACCGTAGACAAGTATAATCCAATATTATTTTATACATGTTTTCACAAAGTTAAGGCAGTGATAACAATTATCAATCAATGCTACAGCGTGGACATGTAAGGAAGGAAGATAGAAGGATATCTTGACTACTTATTAGGAGTGTAATATATATGCACATTTAATGCAACAGTAAAACACCCGTAAGAATAATGCAAAATTGTATCCTCAGGGGAGTAAAGTGACTTGCCATTTGGAATTATACGTTGCATAGGTTAATCCAATCAGTTGGGATAATATGCATCTTGTGAACGTAAAAAATTTATATACAGTTGAGATGACATGGCGATAAAAAAAAGAATGGTATTGCCTGTACTCCACTGGTTTGTGGATTGACTCTGGACCTAAAGGTGACTGGCAAAGTTATATGTACTGTAAGCTGGGGTTTTTAAAAGTTGGTGGCACTCACTATCTGACCTCAGGGGGGCACGGTGGACCGTACGTCGTGTTGTGGCCGTGAGGTTGTGTGTGTGTACTACGATAATGTATATATAGTATATTTTATTGTGTCGTGATATGTTAGTGTATGAGTGATATAGTCGTATTTGTATATATGAGAGGTATGAGGGTATATATGGGGAATATATATAGGTATTTATTTATTTATAGTATAGTTGGAGATATTAGATATATATATTATATATTATATATATTTAATTATATATCTATTTATTATATATATTATTTATATATATAATTATATTATATAAATATATATGATATATAATATATATATATAGCCTTATATTTATTTATATATATATTTATATTTTTATATTTCCACTATTTTCCATATATATTTAATTTCATATTTATACGTTTTCCTTATATTATATATATTTCTATATATATATTATATTCCTTTTATATGATATATATTATATATACCTTCCTATATATATATATATATTTATATATAGTATATATATATATATATATGTATATATATAGATATTTTATATATATTTTATTTATATATAATTTCATATTATATTATATTAGTATTTTATCTATATATATTTACCACTCGCTATACACACACACAAGTGACGACAGTTAGAGCATTCATACGTGAAAAACTATGGACATTGATTTTGTAGATATTTTGGAACGCGCTGACGTGATACATCGCTGATTTAGTTTAAGTGAATTTTAATTATCAAATCAGAATAATTTAATTATCACAAGTACTACATAAAAAACAATACATCAAGCATTATACAAGTATAGTTTTCATAAAGTCAATGGAATATGCATTCAACGTAAATTGTTTAGTCCCTTAGGTATGCATCTTTTCCCTCGATGTATAGCCACAGTCATGTTAGAAGAAAAGTGATAGCCCCAATAGAGTCTTTAACGGAGGCATTCGATTATTGTCTAAGGGATTTCCCTTTATAATAAAAGTAGGATTAATTTCAGAACTTTGATACTCTATTACTATCCTAAGGATAATATTGTTTGAGTGAATAAAAAAACTGAATCAAAGAAATTTAAAGACAGCAAAATCGGGTGCCAACATACATCAATTTTAATAAAGGAATCACTCAGTCCTGCATTTGGGGACTATATTCAGTCAGCCTGTGATCTACTCTAGCTTGCATTTTAGAGTTCACTTACAGCATTGGGTAGCAAATTCTGGAAAAAACAATTTTTTTCGGACTTGCACATACAGTAATATCCAGGGTATTTTTAGTCTTGGGCAAGGGAACCCTTATATTTCTAGGTCCGCATAGATGTGGTTGAATCCACTACTTGAGGGAACGTTTCCTTGGTTTTTAATTTGTATATTTTGGGATATTATGATGTTGATCTGTCACATATGTTAATTTGTTCAAGGCTACGAACGTTAATTACAGCTTTAGCAAAGTGGCAATAGCTTATCAATTTCTAGTTAACGTGTTTATTGGATGTCAGGTCGGTTGCCTTCTCTCAGGATAGGGACTTTTGATTGTGGTCACACCACAAATAGTCAGAACGTCCCGTCGGAATGGTTACTGTTAGTAATATTTTACTTGCCACAAGGGCTCTCTAATGTCCTGGAACTGAAATCCATGTACTTGAGGTTTTAATCTCAGGAGAATTTAAATCTACAGCTCGTTGGGCCCAATTACTTCATGTTTAATCTGTAAAGTTCATATCATGGGTAACTCTGTCGTTTCTGGATGCCAAACGCAGATGTGTCAGACATATTTTACTTTATTGTTTTACCACCCCAAGTCTTTGAAGCATAAAAAAAATGTTTTAGTTCTTGCACATAGGTATTTTTCAGTTCGACTAAATAACCGTTGGTAAAGTCGGGCTACCCCAGTTTCATCTGAAAATAAAGAGAAAACAACAAACCATAAAAATATACTTATTACACATACTATTTCACAATCGGTTGTAATTAAATTACTAAACTTGCAAGCGGGAGTGAGCTTGTACTTATCGTTTCTATAAAATTCCCGTGAAATAGAAAGTTATATAAATTAAAATCAGTCACCATGAATTAGAAAATAACATACGCTATTTCGGTCTAATACTCAATCCGATGAGATTTCAGTGCAGTTATAAGTTAGTTTTAAAATTTTTTCTCGACTATTTTTTTTAGCTTAATGTAAATTTAACCTATTTTATTTATTTAGCTGCATGAGTTTAAGCTATGAGAAATTGTGAATTTATTCTGCCCTGTCACTGAACACTCGTTCAAATGATAGAATATAACAGACTTATAATCATTTAATTTTTACTTCTGCACAGAAATCTAGCTTTGCCGTGAAATGAAATAAGTCGCTTTCAATGAATACTCAACACTTACTAGATTATATAATATATTTACCTCCAGACTAGAACTAAAGGCGATCGCTAATACAAACGTAGAATTTATTCATCACTATAGGTTAGTCTAAAGCAAGCTCGGCAAACATGTCACGAGTCAAACTAAGAACTTCGCAAATGCTCAGCTTAGTTTCCTTATAGCACGAGCAACCTTCTACTGCAAAATTTGGAGAATGAAATGAACAGTTATAAGCTACTGCGTGGTTTCCAGTATATGAATCGGACAAAGTATCCCTTTCGTCTATTACGAAAACCCGAATTAGCAACGCGCGGTCTCTCCCCCCTCTCTCTCTCTCTCTGAGCGTCTCTGGTCTCTCTCTCTCTTAACACTTCCCATTAACTTAGGACGCTGGCCATAACTGCCAAAAGGTGCGTCAATTCACCTACTACAACATATTCACATTCATGAGCTATGCAGATTATTAGTCGCTCTTTCCACACCTCACGCCTAGAAACTATCCTCCTCCCGCGAACTATGTTGTCAGATCCAAAATAGCGGTTGTAGATAATGACAGGGGTCCCACACACATACTTGTGGACTAGACAAATTTAAATCACACTCAAACATTCTTATCATATCAGGGTACCATCCTTACTAGGGATTCGGTTACCAAGATACATGCTGGCGACACGCAGATAAATATTAGTTAGTAAATTCCACTTCTTCGTAAATGAATTTACCCGCAGACTGAATTACTCAGGATTCCCTCACACTCAACATGCACATCCCTACCCCTTACCAACCTTATTCCACCCCCCCCTCCCTTTGGTGCTACCACTGTAAAACAGTTTTACCATTTCTGGTGCCCCAAAGGACGTACGTTTAAACACACGTTATGTCATCTAGAAACCTCCTCATTGCTGGATGGCAGATGACCCCAATATAGCTTACAACGAAACGTTTGACAGACAGTTTATGGAGATTTCAAACAGTGGATGATTAATCACTGTCCGTACGTTGGGTACATCGTTGTGACTAAGCTGCAGTAGGTCTAATCCCTCACTGGGACAGACGCAAAGCGGACTGGCCGTCCGTCTACCCACGTGACTCCACACACAACATTCATTGTGTTGATGGCATCATTCGTGTGTGACCCGTCGAGGTAACCACTGGATGAAATTTCTTACCCATGTTGTCAATTAGTAAAGGCAGTTGTCCAAAACATTCATTAAAGACCTGGGTATTTCAAAGGTTTGCGCACCGGTGGGTTACCAGGAATGTTGACAGACAGACATAAGAGAAAACAAGGAAAAACCATAGCCATCATCAACTCCTGAATCGTTAACGAAAACTGATAGGAGAAGAGTTTTTATCGCATATTGTGGACAGGTGTTGAGGACATTCGGGTTCATTTTTTTAACCAGAATCAGACTATGAGGCAGTCATTGGATTGGCATCACACAACATCCGAGGACAAGAAAGAAGTGCAAAAGTTCACCTTCTGTAGGAAAAGTTATGGCCGCCGTGTTTGGGGATTGAGATGGTGTGTGATTCTTCTCGACTTTCTGTGGGACAAGGATGGAAACACGGTGAATGCAGGACCGTTTACATTGAAACTTTGGAAGAAGCGTAGAGGTCGTGTCTTCGGCGGACTTTTACACCCATTTAAAGGAGCAGGAGAACTGCTACTACTGTTTGAACGATAATGCCACGCCTTACACCGCTAAACGCACCCAGTTTGATGCGATTGCAGGATTTGGGCCTGGACTTTAGTACCACTTCCTCTCTTTCTGTCCCGATCTTGCACCTTCTGACTCTCGATCCGGGTTGGACCACTGTAAAGAAGGATCTTCGCTGACATCATTTTGAGGACACCGGAAGACTCCCCTTAAAAAAAAACGCGCCGTACGCCAGTGGTTTAGGGAAAAAGGACACAGCATTTGTACCGTGCGGGGATTACATGCCCTTGTGAGAAGATGGACAAAAACGGTAAACAAATAACGGAGAATACATTGAGTAATAAATTTTTGGAAGTTCAAGACTTGGGGCTACATATACAATGTGAATTTTATCTGGTTTTTTTGCCTATTGAATGAATTTATAAATTTCGTGGCATTACTTTTTGACCGTCGTCCCTCGTATTACCGCACATAAACTGCGTTACTTTTATGAGGAAAAGGAAAACGGCAAACGTCAGGAATGGGAAGTAATATTTTGTCGCAAACGAACGAATGCAAAAAACAGGAGAAGGAAAAGGGATAAAAGAGCGATAAGAACGTTAGAGGACACGGGTAGGATAAAGAAAAGATTCTAGAAATTTTATTGATCATAAATCTCTATGCGACAACAGTGTCAACACTCTCGTCGGACCGCCTTAACCTTCCCAGAGTTGTTCTGGGACCCAATTTCATGAGGATGGGTAGATAACCCGGAGCGATTTGTTAATGAAAAATTCCACTCCTCAAATGGGATGGAAACCATGGACCACCGAGAGTAGGAAGCCCAGTGCAACTAACCACGGCTCGCTACCGCGGATATTGTAATTGTATGAAGTAATATTACTTTTATAATGATACTATGTCTAAAATAATGCTTATAAAGTTAAATGTTAATGATGAATGAAAGGATTACATTATGTACGATGAGAGAGAGACCAGTGTGTAGATATGAGAGAATGGTAGAATATCATGCACCAATTCTTAACCCTTAGAAAAATAATGTTAGTTCGTTTTATCTATATATGTTAATCTATCTAAGCGTCCGTGCCGTCTGTCTGGTCGATCCTATCTGTCTATCTAGCAAGCTGTCTGTCGTCTGCCGGTTAGCCTTTATGTTGTTTTTATCTATCTGTTTAATAGACCGTCGTCATGCCAAGTATGTCATTTCCGCGACCTTCTCACATGGCTAGTGTGTGCCTTTTCTATCTAGTCTCGGTGTGTATATTATATCGTCTTATATATTTCACTATTATGGGCAGAAAATACGTGTAGTTTGTTCACAGTCATGGTCTCGTATTTAGGCAGGACAAAAAACCCACCCACAAATCAGTTTTTTTGGAGGAAAGCTACAAGAACAAAATAAATAAATAAACAACCGAAAAAAAAAAGTCAGGACCATAAAAAAAGCTGATTCAGATATATTACCAATTACAGAACAATAATCTACGCAAACTCGAAAGGGCAGATCTGAAATTATTGTTGCCAGGACAAGAGAAAGATAGCAAACGAGAAACCACACTTTAAAGCTGAACTCGTTGATGTTAGACAAATTAAAATACCCCACGTGACATAGTTAAATGACTTATTAGCATAAACCTTAGCGTCTGCAGGCGTCAAGTTAGATGCATTCCCGCTAAAAGCTTAGGATATATCACGTCGGGCTCAATCTGAATTTTTGACTCCCTCCTTCAATTTAGTTGGTTGGACTTCACCCTATTGCCATGTATATCATTGGTCTTTTCTGTCTGTCTCTTCTGTTCTTACTACCTGACCTTTCAATTGTCCTCTGTAGTGGAGGGTGTTGTTCTGGGTAAAATTTTTTTTAACGATGTTTTCGTATTAATTTTTTTTTTCTTCTGTCAATGAAGTTGACTATTTTCGTTTGGATTATTTTGTATATAGGTATTTCTTAGACGCATATGATATTGCACTATTCGCAAATCTCAACTTCAACAACTATCCAAGAAAAAACAGGACTGAATAAACATAGGCCGACAGGGTGGCGACTAACATTAATCTCAAGATGTCCGAAATCATGATACTCAGTTGATCAGGAATCATGCGCCCAAAAAGTAAGGGACAAATAATGCTTGAAAATATTATACTAACCTTTTACGTATTAGCAAGTATTGGTACACCAGATTGTCGGAACAAGCAAAAGACTTCAGTCACGGAAATTAATACATGTTTGATTAGCCTTTGCTATACTGGCATCCTGAAAACTCTTCTACAGTACTAGTTAAAGGTTAGTTTCCTTAAAACAGTTACTGCCGGACTGTACAATATACTAATTAAAAAATATACGACAGCTGGGGAATTTAGGTATTTTCGGTACGGTGCAGGAATAGTGCCAGAGTAAACCGCATCGGATAATGTCCAAAGTTTCCTGTGCCAAGGACAACCTGGCCTTAAGGAAAAATTCTGTCGATTGTTCTAGCCGAACACCGACCAAGAACTGAAGGTCTCTAATCGCCACTTATCTGTGTCATTTTCTGTCTCTAGTCTTCTTCTCCACGTTGTTTTTATAGTCAATCTTGCATCCTCTTAACTTAGGGATTCCAGCTCAAGAATGAATGATAATGCTTTTCACATGAGATGTCCTCAGTGTGTGTGTGATCCATCTCCAACGTCTTCTTCTCATATGCTAGATTATTCACTATATGTGTAGTTTATATATATTATATAGTTTTATATTAAGATATATATATATATATATTATATATATATAGATATTTATATATATATATATATATATATTTATATATATATAGTAAATATATAGTGTTTCCAAGTTTACATATTTGGAATCTTTATTCTTTTTTCCTATGAATCCATGCTGGTCATTAATGTGTACATTTGATTGTTATGGAATAAGCATTAACATTCTGTGCTAGGCAAGGAGGAAAACCCAAAAATTGCAACCTAATAAAAAAAATGTCATTCACCACTATCCTCAGTATCTGGTATGTCCACCGTGGCCTGTGCTTGCAAACACGCTTGGCAGCGGGCTTCCGCCATGGAACACGTCACCACTCTCGGAAGGAAATTCCGGGGAATCAGAGTCCCTTTCAGTCTGTATGATGCATGCATTCTCACTGCAGTCTATTCCCCATTCTGGACATGTTGCTCTGACCCATTGCAGGCGCTGCAGACGATGTCTGAGAGTCATGTTTGGCCCAACATAAGGTCCGTCTTTGCAGTAAGGCCTGTATCTCTGAGTCGTCGTATGACTGTCATTCGTGAGACTTGCCACGCGTCTACCCACTATTGCTCTTTGGCTGGTGTGAATTGCCGGGAGAGAACGATTCCTTAGGTGACTCAAGCACAATTAGGATGATATTGAGCAGGGTTAGTAACTCGTGGTTGACCACTCAAAGTCTATCCCGGGCACTGCCAGTGGTACCGATAAGTTTCTTTGAGGACGTACAATGAGCGAGCTGTGGGTGGCAATTCATTCCTTCTGGGCACTGGCCGCCGGAGATCATTTCGGTCTCCAAACATACCATATGGCTCGTTGGCGGTCGTTTTCAGATAGTCGTGGCATTACTAAGCTCAGGTACTGTGTGTTTTGTCTCAATGGCCTGTTTATACCGAGTATACGTGCCAACAAACGACGTACCCACATTTTTAGGCTCTATAGCAGTGTGGTAATCGCGTAGTGCACGTGTTAACTTTCAGTGTATTCATTGTAGGTCGGTACACTAAAACCCGTGGATTGAATCTTGGCACTTCCCATTCCTGTATGCCAATTCGCTCTCTACCTCATGATCAAACACGGGGAAAAATTCCTTTCCCACACTTTTTTTTCCAGCCCTTTTCTTGGCATCAGTTATATATAATAGTGGTTGTGCGTTTTTAATGTGCTTCAGTATTATTATTATAGATATATATATATATATATATATATATATATATATATATATATATATATATATATATATATATAGTATATATATATTTATATATATATATATATATATTTAGGTTATTGTATTTAATTATTTAGTTATTGTAATAAACTTAGGGGGGGGGCATCTTTCTCGTGTAAAGTTCCATTTGTATATATACACGAAATATGCCTAGTAATAATGAAGATTTCGTTTCTGAAATTTAGATACTGTTTTGATTGAAAAAAAAGTGAGTTTAACGTCTATCATTAATTTTAACGTTCGCTGATAGTTGACAGCTTTCATAATTGTTTTTTTAACTCTTTATTAAATTCATTCTTAGATTAATGTAACGTGTTCCATTTAATAGCAGAAACCGTTCAGGTGTTAAAATAAAAAAAGTTAGAACTTTTAAGATAATTCTTTTTTTGTTTCCTCATGGTTGACTAAGTTGTCACATTACGCTACCTTTGTGTTCCTTGATGGAGCACGCGAGGAAAGCAAACGCTACAACTTACTCTACCTAGCACGGGAATTCTTACTCCACCATCCTTCATGTTACTCTTTGCCGCACGTGGTTATATAGCTTTTTTGATGGACATGAACCTAGTTGCCTTACATCGTACCCAATTTCATTTAGTTTGCCTTTGGTACGGACCACAGCTGAGGTATTCTTTCTGCGTCGCTTCAGATAACCTCCAGGAAGTAAGTTGGGGTATCATCATCTCCATCATCACCATCATCATCATTCACCATCATCCCCATCATCATGCCTCCATTCATCTTCATCCCATCGTCACTTATCCATTCGCAAGAAGCACATGGCCTTCAACAATACTTCTTGCCCAAGTCTACCGTCATCACATGTCATCAAACAAACTCTTGCCAAGTCTACTACGTCAACATGTCATCAACAAACACTTTGCCACAAGTTCCTACCGTTCTCACATGTCATCAACAAAAACTGCTTGACAAGTCCTACCGTACCAGCTGCTAACAACTGGTGATCCCATTATTTATTCCTATCTTCGATCGCCATTGTCTAGTTCTAAACACTCAGCTCATGCGCCAACAAAAGTGTAAAATACTTGCAATACTATTTGTGAATGACGTTTGTATTTTATGTATGGCATACCTGCGCACAAAATTTCAGTTTCAATCATACATCCAATAATATCTCTCCACCCCACCCCTCTCTCTCTCTCCTCTCTCTCTCCTCTCTCTCTCTCCCTCTCTCTCTCTGCTTTCTTCCCTTGCTGTGGTTTACCCCTATCTCTACTCCTGCCAAGGATATCTTATCTTCTCGTTACCATCCTGCCAGCCTTGTTGTAAAGATCGAAAATTTTCCTTATTTTCAACTAACGCATAGTCCTCACAGCAATGCTCCCAGGGTCTCATAGCCTCCCCCTTGGCCCCTTATATTAACATTTTTCTTCTTCTCGTGTTTGCATGTTTGTACCTGAAGACTCGTTTAAACGAAACAATGTACCTTGTCACTTGCGACAAGGAACCATCAGATAACGTGATCATCCCACCCTGGAATCGAACTCTTAAAGTACTTCCCATGTTTAGCTCAGAATAAACTCGTCGGCATTTTTCGATCTTGCCCTGGAAGTTTCCATCCTTTTTTTTAACTACCTTGATCTCGTGCACGGGATCTCTGGTTTTTCGCTGAGGATTGATAAATAAACAAAGAACAAATGCGCCAACCTTTATCCAAACCTGTTTCCTGACTTTTCCAGCCTCTGTGAACGTAGAAATTAACGAAATCAGAGGACCTGTAATTCAATGCTCCCCCCGCTTGGTTCATGTGATTTTTCAGCTGCTGTTCTTATCCGCGTCATTGAAGAGAAAACCTCAGCCACATTACGCACGATGCAAAACATGCATCGTGCTGAACTTTCATTTTTTGAGGAATTATTATCGACAAGCTTCCCCTTACCTGGTACTTTTTTTTTAACTTCTTGGCTGCCGAGTGAGATGGGGAAACATATCAAAAAGCCCACACCAGAATTGGGTTTTGAGCACAATCTTCTGTTTGAGAGTGTGCGAGAGAGAGAGGAGAAGATGACTGAGAGAGGACCGAGAGAGGATGAGATGAGTGGGAGGAAGAGGAAGGTTTGACCATTAATTTAGCCATACAAATCTGCAGGTTTCTATGGTATAGGCAATAGAAGGGTATGCGTGAAAAATGAAAATTTCGTAAAATATGGTAGATCTTTGTCGAATTTTCTCCTTACACAACGCTCTATTAACCACTTGTTTCGGCATTCGTGAATACATTACGTATTTCATTATTGTATTAAAATTTGGTGCTTGTGTGGTGGGTTCGTGTCTTTATTCATTATGGCGTGTTTCATTTCTTGCTGAAGGTGGAGTTTTTGGGTTATTGTTTTATTTGATATAGGTCTTTTCTAGTTTGTGGATATCCAACATCTTCAGCATTCCCATGTATATCTATCTATACCTTGTTAGATATAAAGTGCAGTTTTTCATATTCACCTGGTCGATAGTAGTGAGATAAATTGTATTGTAATTAAATTTTCAAGCCGTTCTTTTTTGTCTATGTCGAGTTAAAAGTTAAAAATTATTGGTAGTCTCATATGGTTTTCCGTTAATGGACGTGAAGGGTTACAGACTTCACCGCTCTAGGTCTCCGTTGACTATGGTAGCTGGGGTGATTAGTTCTTTTCCTCGCTGCCTTTAGCCGTTATTTTATAAACGGAATAAGCAGAGTTAGGAACTCAACTAAAGCTGGGGCAGATATCAAGCGTAACTGTGTTAACGGGTTTTGAAGTTAATGGCTCAGTGGTATCGTAACTGATGTTTACTTAGTGATGACAATGGCTGATTAGTAGCGTAACTGATGTCAGCGTTAATGATTGATATATGGTAAGATTGTTAGGCGTAACTGAAAAAGGGCTTAATTGTTAGCGTAATACTGAATATAATGGACTGATTGTCGGCGTAACTGATGGTTAATGACTGATTTTTTTAGCGTAAATGAATGATATACTCTAGATGTTAGGCATAACTGATTGACAATAACTAGATGTCTGCATAACTGGATGATAATGGCTTAGAAATTAGCATTACTAGGTTGATAATAGCTAGTTGCCAGAAGTAAACTGATGATGAAACGCAGATTTCTAGGGGAATAATGACTGATTATAATGGCTCTTGGTGTTAATTCTAGCTGATGATAATAGCTAGATGTCAGCAATAAACTGATGATAAAAAAAAGCTGTTGTCGGAATAACTGATGATAAAGTTGCGGGATTGTTAGAAAACAGATTATAAAGGTTAGGTGATAGCATAACTGATGAAGATGCCTTTTGTATTAATCTGAAAAAAAGAAGTGATTACTTGCCTTGGCAAAACAACCTGTAATAGGAAGTATCTAAGTATTTGGATGATTTATAGGTTGATAAATCGGTAGATGTTTGTTTGCTGAGATAGTAAGATGATTGAAAATACGCTTAGCTTCTAATAGATTACCTGATGGACGCGAGAGCGCAGTTCGAGAGAGACGAGAATATGAGGACGAGAACCCGAGGTCAATGGTTACTTTTCTTTTACGAACCTTTTTTGGAGACCCAAGAAAATCCAATAAATCAGGTTAATAATGTTGGGTCTTTGCCAATCTGTTTTCACCCAAAAAAATTAGACCGGGGCAACGTTTTGTTTTGTTTAATGTTTCTGACTGTATGTGATTGGAGAGATGTATCTCGATAGGTTGTTTTTAATTTTATGTGACTTGTTGTTCTTTCGTCATTGTCGTCAAGTACCGTGCCGTGTGGCGCAGGCGATCATGTCACGTCTCAATTTTTCTATCTGTTTTCAGTTCTGTTTATCAATTCTTGTGTTGACTTCATTAACCCACGCCTTGATGTTAAAACTTCTTTGTTTGGCCTCTCTTTTCTGCAATTGTTTCCTGTTGTCACGAGATATTCCGGTTTGCTTCTTCTCAATAACTTGCCCGCATAAGGGAAATAGCCTTGATCTAATGTGAGTAATAAATCTTTCATATGCTAATTGGCCTCTTTCATGACATCTTTCCATTTCTGTTTTAGCTGAAATTGATATTTCATCATTCTTGCAGAATCACATTTTTGGTGCCCTCTAATGCTGTGGTTAGGCCTTAGTGGAAAGGTGTAGGTTTAGTTTGGTGTGGTGTTAAAAAAAAAACTATCTTCCCTCCACACGAACAACTCTTCAGTGCTCCGAGCTCTTCTCTTTGATCACACTATCAGGATCTTCAAGCACGGTGCTCGAAGTCCGTTCAGACGGCGAGATCCCAATATGTGTATATAGGAATCACATTATTCTATAATTAGTTTTATGGCAGGTGGTTTCTATTTTTTTAATTTTGCCAGGGCAGCGGCCTTATGACAATTACTTCTTTACGATTTCCAACGGCCGCGTAGGGAAACTTTAACGTGCGCAAATTGCACAAACGGGCCCTTATTTTGTGCTCTTATCGAGAGGCTTGGAATCCGATCTCATTAACCAGGAGGACCAGGGGGAGTATGAATTCATTAGGAACAATGGTTCTGAACATAAAAATTCCATAAATGGTTTTCCTCTACTGGGAATAGAACACATAGCCTTTAGAATTCGAGGGGCGGGGTCGCATATACTCTTAGCCACTCGACCCCAGCGAATAGGTTTTTTTTTTTTAAACCGGTTTAAAGTGTCCTTACTGTATTATTGGAAGGGGTAAGTGGTCCTTGACTTTGATTTTAAGGGTAACTGAGGGTATGTGAATGGCTAATGAGAGTTTAAATTATCATTGCCATTGTATGATGGGTTGAGTGATCCTAAACAGTGGACAATTGAAGGGTGTTTGTGGTGACCTTTAAACATTGGCAAGAGGGGTTAAGGGGTCCAAACATTGTTATGAAGGGTTAAGTTGTCCCAGCTATTATTGGAACAGTCAAACTTGTTCCAGGCATTGATTGAAAATATAAACGGTGTCCTTGACATCTATTCGAATTGGCACGTGGTCCTACTCTTGCTTTTGTAGTAGACAAATTATCCTAATATTTACGTCCAGTATTATCAGCTGCATAAATTGCCATAATTTACATGTTACATGTTGTACTACATCCTGACATGATCAGAATTATTCCATACCAAATATGCTTGCACGTTGCCAGAAAATGTTGGAGTTTGAGAACAAGTCCAAAGGCATCAATTACAAGAATATATGGACACATCACCCCATCATACTTCAGCTCAGCCCCAGAACTTATGCCTTCAATCTAATCTTCACGCGGAAGCCTCAAGTCCGAGACCGTCACTTCCAGGCCTGTCTTTCATGTTCTGTCTCCAGCTCTCGTCTCCAGGTTTTTGTCGGTACTATTTTTCACACTTCCTGTCGGAGTCATGGGCTGCCTGGTAACGCTCCGGCGTAAGTGTTCCTCTGGGCGGGTATGTCTTATGTATCTCCAGCGTCATCTTCATCTCTCGTTCCACTGGTAAGGATTTCTACACACACGCACACGATCAATAATAAATAGAAATGTAATTTGGGCGTGGATGTGGATTGTCTACTATTTCTTCTTCTATTTTGGTGTATCGCATAGATTCGTACCTCTACCCTTGCAGTGGCAGTTTGTTGTATGTGATTATGAAAAACTTCTTTCTCTCAGACGAAAACGCTGTACCCAGTAAAACAGTTGTTGAAAGGATTTGTCGATGACAAACCAGTAAAACAGTCAACGTCGAACTTTATGTACGTAAGTCAGCATAATTGAAAAAATGATATGGCCAACCTTCCACTGAGGTGGGCAGACCTGGTACACCAAAATTCAGTAGGTTAAAATATCAGTATCTATTCTATCGCTCTCTTTCTTGCTTCTGATCTTCACAACAGGTCTCTATTGGTTATTGTGGTCATAGTTGATGAACCACTGTTATCATGATTTTTTCTGCCATCTAATTCTTCATTGTATACATTGTCTCTCTTATGTGTGACTTATTTCAGATATTCTGTTTTCTGCCTTGGCGTTATCCTTAAGGGAAATGGCCTGACCGCAAGGCGATGACAATTTACAAGTCTTCTTCTACTCGATAGGTTGCCTGTGGTATACTGTACTGCCTATAATTAGTTATAGACTACATATTGTTTCAAGTACCTGGGTTTGTTTCGAAATACTTCATTTGTTCTCTCTTTGGGACACATTTGGCATCGTGTCCTAAGACATATAAATCTGTTCATACACCAAATTGTGATGAGGATATGCGCTTGGGCGTGTATGGGCGATAGGCAATTTTCCTGTCAACCATGTTAGTAAAAAACCATAAACATCTGTTTGGCTTATCGACCCGAATTGAACTCTCATTCGCTGTCACTTCTAAATATAACTTACAAAACTTTTTCCGATCATTCTAAAACTAACTTGTCTCACAATACAAATCAACAGAGGCTTTCAAAAGCCCGTGACATTGCAATCCGTAGCCGAGCTCCACTTTGCCAAACATAAACGTTCCAAAAAACAATCACAGCAACATTCAATACAGCAATAGACGGTAGACAGCATTACAATGATGAGTCAGATGCATGTTATATTTCATAGTGCTGTAAATGTAGTCAGGTGAAAACTCCATCCTTTTCTATAACAGCCAGGAGATAACCAGATGTATGAGATCAGTTCACTCTCCTTAGTCTGACTTCAGCAAGACAGACACGTCTGCCGAAGTATAAATAATGTCCTCAAAAATATCCTCTAGATAATAAAGGTTTTCCAAACCTAGTTCATTTAACAAAGTAGCAAGTAATGGTCCTTGGGACCTGCATCAACCGATGCAGTACAATACAGCGACATGTGAGCTGGGAAAACATCTCGTGACGACGACTTTCGAAGACAGGCTATGAATCGAAATCGCTCACGACCCAAAATCGATAGAGTTAATGAAAAAGTCAATTTACCTTGCTTTCAAGAAATACAGAAATATTACGCCTCCCGGCATGTGCAAATACACTAGAGGTATTATCTCGAATAAACGAAATATCCATTAAGAGGACTACACATCCCTGACAGAACAAAAAATAGCGGAGATCCCCTCTTCAACGAGGCATCTCGTTCGCCATTCAAATCGCTCACTCCACTAGTGGTGGGCGGAAACCGATCGACCAAAAAGCAAGACCAGTCATGCGCAGTCCAGCGCAAAAATGACCACAGCTCAAAACTTAACTGCATTCGATACCAACGCGAGAAGACAAATGCTTACCGAGAAAAGTGACTATAAATTTCAAGCAGTTGTTGCCCTTGCGTTATAAAATAGATATTGAAAAAGTTATAAATTTCAACGATGTTGCGTTATAAAATAGAGAATTTGCGAGAATTTATCACGCAACATATCACCACCTCCTCCCGATAAAAAAAAATGTGGAACATATTTTTTTTTTTTAATATCAAAGAGCATGCGATAAGCGGCTCAAAACGCACGAATTATGCGCTGATAATTAACTAAATTGCCAAACAATAGGCTAATTATAGAGTGTCTGGTGAGGATATACCTCAACAGAAAAATAAATATGTCTCAAAAAATATTCACATCGGGGAGGTGTCACCAACACACATCACGTTAGCATGTAAACACAATATACGTATGCAAGTTACTATAATCATCATTAAACAGCATACTCTAATATTGTCTTTAAAAATGGATGTACAAATCTGATAGGAAAATTTAAATAGTACATTCTTTGACATGTAATGACATAAGTACATAGTAAAGTTAAACTACATGACGATCCAGGACATATGCTCTGGTATTCCGAGGGTAAGTACACAATCTAGAACTCGTCATGCTTGATACTAGTAAGGTAAGTCCTCAGCTCAACAATGACATTCTGAGAAAGTACAAGCAATATAATGCTAATTAATAACTAATATGCTTCATAAGGTACAATACATTATTAATAATTGTGGCTGTTTAGTAAACTAACGGCCCTTATATTAACTACTCAGTCCTCCTCTATCATCTTAAAAAAACGAACAGAAGAAGATGACAACAAAGCACGATAGTGTGTACATATAAAGTAAGTACAGATGTGCTAATCTATTGTAGAAATATAGGTGTGTTATGACTCTGTAATATATGGAAATATATAGGACAGAAGTATTAGTTGGAGTCATGTGGGCATCTAGACAAAATGTCAGCCATCACATTATCCGCACCACGGATAGCTCGTACCGTGAAGTGAAAAGGTTGAAGAGCTATAGCATATCGAGTGGATCTCGAACTCTTCAAATTCTTAGTCTGAATAGCTGTAAGAGCTTTCTGATCAGTCTCTAGAATGAAATGTGCGCCCAGGAGGAATCTTTGTAGTTTTAGAATTGACCAAACCATCGCTAACAACTCACGGTCTAAAACCGAGTAGTTCCTCTCTGCCGCATTTAGTTTTCTAGAAATGTACATAACAGGATGCAGAGTATTTGCATATTCTTGCATCAGTGCTGCTCCAATCCCAGTGGCTGAAGCATCACTCCGAAGAACAAAAGTCCTATCAAGAGTAGGTAATCTTAAGATGGGAGGAGAAGAAAATATATTCTTGATTTGGTCTAGTGAAGATTGGCATTCTTCAGACCAACGGACCAGATTAGGCGAACCTTTCTTCAACAATGTTGAGAGAGGTGCCATGATCGAAGATAAATTTTGAATAAATCTCCCATAAAATTGAATTAAACCTAAGAGACTCCTAACTTGTTTCTTCGTTTTAGGAACAGAGATGTTCAGTATTTTGGAAGTATTGTGGTCTTCTGTCTTCAAGAGACCATGACCAACACGATGACCCAGGAAAGAGATTTCACCAAAACCAACAAAAGCTTTAGAAGGTTTTGCTGTCAAATTATTCTCACGTAGAGTGGACAGTAAGTCATATAACCCTAAATAGTGATCTTCCCAGGTATCACTGAAGAGACAGATGTCATCTAAGTATGCGATGACATCCGAACGATGTGACAGAATTCGACGCATCATGCGAACGAAAGTGGCAGGGGCGTTCATGAGACCAAAAGGCATAACATTCCATTGAAATAGACCCCTAGGTGTAGAAAAAGCAGTAAGAGGTTTGGCATGCTCTGCTAAAGGCACTTGCCAATAACCTTTAGACAAGTCAAGTTTAGTGAAGAATCTAGAATTAGAAAGTCTAATCAGTAGATCTTCTAACAAAGGCATCGGTTCAGCGTCGAACTTTGTGACCTGATTCAATTTGCGATAATCAACGCAAATTCGTATGTTCTTATCCTTCTTCCGGACAATAACCATGGAAGAAGAATATGGTGAAGTCGATGGTTCAATTATATTTAATTGAATCATTTCATCCAATTCCTTTTCCACTTGCGACTGAAAGTGTATAGGAATAGGATACGGCCTAACCCTAATTGGATTATTGTCGGTAAGAATTATGTCATGTTCTATGACATCTGTGTGTCCAGGAATGTCCGTGGAATGTAATGGAACCACTGGAAGGGGAAGGTTGACATCAGAGAAGGTAGCTTCCTCATCCTGAATGACAGACAGGGATGAATAATGACCGTGAGGTGCAGGAGCATCATCCGTTGCCTGGAAAATAGGCAGCAAATAGTCCGGACGTTCGTGAAATTCCGAAAGCATGTTTATGTGGAAAGTTTTATGCTTTCCATCAATATCGACCACATAGTCAACATCGGAAATCCGAGAGACTATTGCATACGGACCTTTCCATGCAATAAGAAGTCTATTTTCCCTACTGGGGAGTAGGACGAATGCTTTGTCACCTGGACAAAGTTGTCGTAGACATCTATTCTTGTTAGCAAACTGCCTTGCCTTCTCTTTAGCAATTTCTGATGAAGCAGTTGCTAGCTTACATGCCTCAATGATCTTTTGTCTAAGAGCAATGACATACTCATATGAGGATTGAGTTTCATCGCTAATATCATCGGCAGTGATGAGATCGTGTAATAAAGACATAGGGCCGCGTGGACGCGCGCCAAAGACAAGTTCGAAGGGAGAAAATCCTGTGTGTTCATTAGGGACTTCTCTATAGGCAAAGAGAGCCGCGGGTAAAACCCTGTCCCAATCTTGAGGATGATCTTCAGTTATCTTACCAAGCAAAGTCTTGAGCGTTCTATTCAGACGCTCAACTAACCCATTAGACATAGGATGGTAGATACTACTGAGAGATCGTTCAATATGTAAGGTAGACATTACCTGTGACATAGTGTCAGATATGAGTTGAGTGCCATGGTCTGACAATATTTCTCTGGGGAACCCCAAGCGAGAAAATATCAACCAAAGAGCATCTGCGATATCTGTAGTAGATATGCTCTTAAGAGGAATAGCCCTGGCCAACGTGTGCACATATCGACACATGTAAGGATAAACTGATGTCCTCTGGCCGACTTGACCTTAAAAGGGCCAATAATATCTATGGCCATTTTCTGAAACGGCCGAATAGGAATGTCAGCAGCCTGGATAGGCGCAGCATGTCGTGGTCCTCTAGATTTGACCTCCTGACATACCTTGCATGATCGGCAGTAAATACGAATGTCCTTATTGACAAAAGGCCAAAAGAAAGCCGCAAGGACTCTCGACTTCGTACGGGCAAAACCCATATGTCCAGCACATTGCGAGTCATGAGCATGTTGTATATTTGGACTCTCATGCTCTTGGGAACAAGAATTTGCGAATGTGCCGACGTAGTCGAATCTTGTACCATACGTACAAGTACGCCGTTTCTCATTGCAATCCAAGATTTTCTATTTGTATCCTGATTCGGATCACCTTTCTTCGCAAGAACGAAGAATTTTTTTAAAGAAGGATCTTTCTTGCAATTTTATGAAAGAGTCACGAGTGATTACTAAGTGACTATCTTGGCTATCAACTTCATTATCACTATTCAGTGAAGTTTCGGGTGTTTGTAGAGCTTGTGCTCTTGTAACTACTGCATTTGTAGCTTGCATGTTATTATCTTCCCAAGCAGCAATCTGCTGTGGGGTACACTCCCTAACTCCGTGAATACGACCAATAATAAGGTCCGCAATAGGATTAGGTAAGAGACAAGCATGCACATCTCCAGTAAAGAAAGGAGTGGCAATGCGAATTACAGCAGTAGGATATTTTTCTAGAGTGCCGCCAAATGTGACACATTTAATAACCCTTCCTGTAGCACAAGATGGATCTACAAGCGATTGTCTAACACCAATAGTGGTGCATCCGGAATCGAAAAGTAGTGAGACCGGAGTATCATTAACAAGACCCTTATGTAGAATTAAAGAACCCCTCCCGTCATGCGCAAACAGCAGCAGGAAGAGCGGGAAGTGGGTGACCACAACTCAAAGTAGTTATGGTACCCGGTTCGAATAAAGTACTGCATTGGGGGCATTTGTTTGCTCTCTCAAAGTCAAAAGCAGAACCAGTGACAGCGTCAAAGTTTTTACTATCAACAACATGATTACAGGCTCCCTCAGTTTCCTGTTGTACAGCATTAGCCTGCTGATATCTCTTTTTTTTGTGTTGAGATCTACCCCGACTATTATTACCTCTGAAGTTATCAGAGTTATTATTATCTCTGCAGTTATTATTGTCTCTATTGTAATTGTTATCCTGGTTCGAATTCCAGTTTCCACGATTACTATCATGTTCACATTGATGCGAACATCTATTTGTTTGGTTCTGAGGTCTTCGGCAGGAATAACCTCTATTACCATATCCTCTTTTGAAATGCTTATAATTATTAGGGTGATAGTAACGACCACTATCAGGTTGTCTCCAATTCTTCGAAGAAGAATCACCATGAAATTGATTTCCATGATTTTGACAGAAATTACCGCTACTCTTTCTATCAAAATTTTGTTGGAATCTACGAGCAAAGTTTTGGCCATACGGAGCTGCCGAAGCAACTGGTAAACCTTCTTTCACCTTAGAGTTACCCATGGTTATGTGTGGGTGCGCAGTTACGTATTGGCAACAGAAATCTTCCATTTCTTTTATTGTTTTAGGTTTACGTTCATGAAGGAAAGCAAGGAAAGACTCATTGACAGACGACATGACTTTGTCTCTAAGTATTAAGTCCATAAGTCCTTCATAAGTTTTTTCCGTCTTTGTTCTTGTCAGGTTCATCCACCATATTTAATATACTTAGAGCTTTACCTGTCAGTATCCCTGATAACTGATAAACATATTTTGCTTTGTCTATGTTATGAGCTGTACATGCTTGTTCAAATCTGTCCAGATAGAACATTATGTCATCACTGGAAGGACTAAATGTTGGTAACTTAATCTTAAAAGTATCATTATTAGCCTTACCAGAAGATGAACCCTTGTTTGAATCATTACCATTACTCATGCTCGTCAATTTCAATTTTTCCAACTCTAAAGCTAAGACCTTTTCTTCATGTTCCATTTTTGCTTTCTCTTTCCTCTCATCAGACTCTCTCTGTAATCTTCTTTCCTCAGCCTGAGCCTCTTTTTCAAGTCTTTTATTTTCAGCCTCTTTTTCAAGTCTTTTATTTTCAGCCTCTTTTTCAAGTCTTTTATTCTCAGCCTCTAGCTGTAGCTGGAGTTTTCTCTCCTCAGCTTCTGATTCCCTTTTTTGTTTTTCCATTTCCATTTGGAATCTTTTTTCATCCACCTGCATCTGCAGTTTCTTTTGTTCAGCTTCCATTGCTTTATCATATCGAGCAGTTGCAAATTCTTCTAACTTATCACCAGTCTTCCCAAGCAATTTACCCTGCTCAATAAAGTGCTCAAATGTAGACATGTTGTCTAACATATGAGTCCAAAACCTGAAATAATTAACTAATTTATTTCAAACCTAAGTGTAACAAGTCTTAATTAAGCACTTGTATATTCACATCACATTATATTATCCCAGTCTCTGTGGGAACAAGTCTCCAATCAAAGAACTTGTATATGAAATATCAGCACTCAATTCTTGATCATAAGTGCACTTCTCATTCAATAGTGCACGACACTATTCATCATTCATTTATCATCAGTGTAGTAGTAACAGTGCATTAGCATAGCCCATTAACTAATTACTATAACTGTAAACAATGACTATGTAAACACATGCAGAATGTAAACATTTGAAATGTAAACAATGCAATCAAAACAAAACTAAAGAATGCGAAATAATAACGAAAACAATATTAAAACATGTCATCACAGCTAACATAAATAGCAACAGAAGTCGCTTAGCAAATTCCAGTATCGGAAATTTGCAAACCCTACAGAAAACGCCACAATAGACGACCTCTATGACGTGGCATAATCTAACGGAGACACCACCCAACCGAGAACCCGCTGAAATATAAACATATAAATATACGAATAACATATAGACATATAACATATAGAATGAGATGATACACAGAAGACTCAGCAGAAGTATAAGGGCACAGTTTACATACAAACAGGCCACTTAACTTATAGGCTTCCAATCGTAGAACAGCAGAAAAAACGGATGTCAATCAACGTCCTAAAGAGCGAAGCTCCAACGATGATGGCACATCTGAACTGCTTCCACTGCTAACACGATGGTACAAGAGCTTCTGAATTACTGTGTGTTGAGTTGTTTCGGCACTTGACCTTCTAATCCAAAGTAAGTTGATGGAAATCGGTACTTGGCCTTCTTCAGAAAACAACCCGTTTCAACCGGCACTTGACCTTCACAAAAAACGACAGCACTGGAACCTTGACAGCAGCAACTTGCTTGACTTGCGTAAAAGATAACAGCAGTCCGAGTTATCCGGCAACATGTAACAACGCCGGGTACTGTCAAATTCTTGTTTCCGTCAAAAAGTTGAAATTTTGACTTTTACCGGGCAACGCCGAGTACTTTGAAAATTTTGAAGATGTTGAATGTATTGAAGAATGTTAATTTCTTGAAGGATGCTGATGAATTCTTGTTGAAAATGAAGTGGGTAAGGGACCCCGTGTTTGCTGGTACCAGAATCAAACCAGCTTATGGCCACCAAATGATGCGTGATGCCATATGATGATGGATGGTATCCGCATGTCTGGTTTTGTGTAGTGTGCAGATGTGTTCAGTCAAAAACAATGTTCATACAAAAATAACAGGGCAATCCACATAGGACGTCAGTAAACTCACGACGTATAAAGTCAATGATTCTTGTAACAGCCGTTGACGTTTTTTCTTCATTATTTATTGTGGACGCCACAGTGACAAAATGGTTACGCGAATATGTAGGCACATCAAACAGTCATTATCACAGCAACATTCAATACAGCAATAGACGGTAGACAGCATTACAATGATGAGTCAGATGCATGTTATATTTCATTGTGCTGTAAATGTAGTCAGGTGAAAAACTCCATCCTTTTCTATAACAGCCAGGAGATAACCAGATGTATGAGATCAGTTCACTCTCCTTTAACTGACTTCAGCAAGACAGACACGTCTGCCGAAGTATAAATAATGTCCTCAAAAATATCCTCTAGATAATAAAGGTTTTCCAAACCTAGTTCATTTAACAAAGTAGCAAGTAATGGTCCTTGGGACATGCATCATAACCGATGCAGTACAATTACAGCGACATGTGAGCTGGGAAAACATCTCGTGACGACGACTTTCATAACGATAAGATCCCATTAAGAGGACTTCACATTCCTTGGACTCAGAAACAAAAATTGCGGAGATCACCTCTTCAGCCGAGGCATCTCTTTCGCCATTCTCAAATTCGCTCACTCTCCACTAGTGGTGGGAAAATCGATGACCAAGAAGCAAGTCAAGTCTTGCGCAGTCCAGAGCAAAATGACACTGCTCTCCCAACTTATGGATCGCAAGGTCTTTACTTACTGAACCTGGTTAGAATGATTACCTTAAATGCGGATAACCAACAGGTTGCCTACAGTTTGTCTGAGAAACGGCTAGCATAGAAACTTAACTGCATTCAATACCAACGCGAGGAGACTGCTGCTTACCGAGGAAAAGTGACTATAAATTTCAAGCAGTGTTTACATTGCGTTAAATATTTATATATTGTATTAATATACAGTTGTTGAGGGATTTTATCACGCTACTACTTATATTGTTCTATCGATTATTCCCTTTGACTTTTTCTATGTGAAGGATGATATTATACAATCACAAATATGTCAATATAATTAAAATAATTACTTCTCGAATTTTTTATCTTAAGTTATACAATATTCTAAACAGAGTTATGTGGCGTATACATTATAGTGAGTTATCATATTTTGCAGTATAATTCTGTTTTCAAATAGTTTGTACATGTCACGTACAAATACAAGTCTGTAATATAGGTGTCAATCACGTACACATAACAGTTGCAAATATGTGTCAATAAAGACTAATCTAACGTTTCATATTATGTGTCAATTCACGTTCAATACTGTTTCCAAATATTGTGTACTAGCACGTACGAATTCAGTTTCAAATAAACGAGTCACCTTCACGTAAATTTTAGTTCCAATGATGTGTGCAAATCTACGTACACTGTCAGTTTCCTTTTATGTGTCATTACACGTTCGATACAGTTTCATAAATGTGTAAAATATAAAAAAAATTGAAAAATAATTATAAATGTTATATATATTTTATTGTTTAAATGATTTTAATTTTTTTGTGGTTAGTACAATGAATGCAGTAAGGTGTTTTTTATGATTAATTATAAATGACTGTGTCACTTTAGGGGGATGTTACACCTTCAATATAAATATATTAATTCAGTCTATTTTTTTCCTGGATAGTTATACTAAAAAAACAAAAAAATCTGTCTGGTGGCAATTACACGTTACAATAGATGACATTTTTAAGTGCCAGAAATTACTAAGTGGTCCAGCGTATTAATGTCCCGTAATGCTGTAGCTGTCTAAAATTTGTCTATGGGTAATACCAGTATTATTAATATATTATATCATAAATATTGTATATAGAAAAATTAATATAATTCATTAATTTTTTTATGACAAAAAATTAGTAAACCCTCATATTCATTTTTCGTTCATTTTTTTTTTCAGGGCGCAATAATTCACTGCCTTCTGTGCAACAGAGCATGAAATAGAATAGGCCCCCCATTTTGTTTGAGGAATGGTAAGATCCTGGCATGCCCTTACATTATATAAATAACAGAGTTCATTATAAGGGTTATGAAGTTGTATGGTGTAAACCAAGATTTAGGGAAAGCTGAAAAGAGTCGTCGAGTGTGGGTCTAATTCACTGGCTAGTGGGTGTAGGGGTGTATGTTTGTGGGAATAGGATGATTAAGGTGAAAAAGATTTTTAACAGTAAAGTTAAAATAAAAATATTAGTGGGAATATAAATTCTGGGGTAGTTTAAAAAGGTAATATATTATATTAGGCCTAATAAAGAAGTGTTGATAAGAGTATGCGGTTTATTGTTCTTAGTGTTACTTAATTCCACATGTAAGTGTTAGATGAAGGAGGTAGGTGTATATGATGTTACAATGCCTGAGGTATGTTGTTTAGAGGATAGTGAAAGAAGTTTGCCCAATGATTAGAAAGAAATAAGAATCAAGAAAAGAGATAATAATAGTACGGGAAAAGGTTAAAAGTAATGTTTTGCTAGTGTTCTTACCAAGTTTTTTTTGGCATTGTTTTGCGATCGCTTTTTTTTTCTGGATATATACTTTTTTGTTGTTTTTTTTTTTTTTTTGATTTTGTTTTTTTTTTTTTAGGCTTTTTTTTTTTTCGTTTTTTTTTTTTTTTTTTTTTTTTTTGGTGTTTTTTGTTTGTTTGATTTTTTTTGTTGGGAGAGCCCCATTGGAGCGTGGAGAACGTTAAGCTGAGCGCATAGCTTCGGGGGGTGAGGGGGTGAGGATGGAGCCGCATCTAGTTTTTGTTTTTGTATGTTGCTTATTTTTTTTTTCCTTCTTTTTTTCTTCATTGCCCCCATACTTGGCAGGCCGGGGGGGGGCGGTGACCTGTGCGCTGCGATGGGCCGCATACCAGATGGCATTTTAACCCTTATACTGCATAGTGGGTGGACATCATATACACGTATGTGTGGGGTGTATGGGTGTTACTGGGTGGTCCCAGTAGGTGGGGTCGGTGGTTTGGTGTATCACTTACTTGGCTTGGGAACTTTTTCCTTTGGGGGTAGTTGTGAAAGAAAGGCGACGGATAATCACCTTTGTCTATACAGTGGTGATTGGTAGTGTCCTGGTTTTTTTGTGGGGGTTTTTGGGGTGTTGGGGTCATCTCATAATTCTGGAAAGACTGTGGTTTGTGGTTGTGCTGTTGGGTGTAGAATGTATGTGGGGGTGGTGGTTGTGTGTTTTTGCATTGCAGGCGGTCCCATAGTGTGCTGGCACTGAACACCCTAGGCTGACGGATTCATCTCTTGCTGCTGCGCGGCTAACAGGAGTGTGGTGGAGGCGGGTGGCTGCGTCTGCCTTTGTGGTAGCTCGGTCTCGTGTGTGCTTGTTTAGGTCTTGCGTTTGCTGCTGTCTTTCTTGCCTCGGCGGCGGCACCTGAAATCATTAATTTCATGGTCGTCAGCGTGTCGCCGGACTCTCTGACTATTGTTTTTAGTGGAGGTTGAAAAGACCAGGGGGAAGAAGAAGATATGGTAGAGGAAGAGAGTGGTAACCTCCTGAGTTTTGGGTTGTAAGCGTACACAAATAAGAGATCCCCAGTGGGTGTGATGGGTAAGGCTGGGATTCCCAATCACCTGTACTGACTTAGAACATGAAGTTGGTCTCTGTCAATGAATATTATATAGTGAGGGGGTGGAGTCTAAAAACTGCTTGTTAGAGCGGAGGGGAGATTGGGAGATGGTTATAGTGTACATTTGCAACTGGTTTTTAAAGCAGTGGTGTGTACGGTGAGGGGTATGGTAGTGGGTATCGAGTTATTGTCGGGAGGTTGATGTTCATAGAGGGTATAAGGTTGGATTGAGTTGCGGTGGTCAGGTGGTGAGGGTACTGTGGTGTTGGTGGGCTGTATGTGAAACTAGCATTGGGGGGTGGGTGTGGACTATGGGGGTTGGTGGTCTTATTCATGAATTGTTTCATTCTGTAAGCTGGGTTTGCCAGGGGCGGGGTGGAGTGGGGTTTTGGTTTGTGGGGTTGGTGGGGGGTGGCGGGGGGTGGGGTGGGTTTTGTGTTGATTAGGGAGATGTACACATTACCCCAACAATGTCTTTCTGGTGAATGGTGGGACGTTGTAGGGTGGGGGAGATGAGTAGGGTTTATGGGGACTGTGTGGTTGGGGGTGGGTGATGATTAACTAGTGGTCTGGGTTATTATACCCAATGCACTGGAAAAAGTCTCTCCCGAGGGTGAGTGGGTGGTGTTCATGGGGTCCCAAGGATTGAGGGACTGGTCCGTGATTACATCCTAATTGGGGTTGGGGGGGAGGGGCTGGGGGTGTTTTTGGGGGCACTATAGTTGGTGATAACAACGTTGTCCGTTTGGGTGGCACCTTAAAGTGGAATCATCCTATTGTAGTATAAATTGGATATGTCGCTTTTATGTAGAGTTAAGTGTCTAAATGGTGGTTGGTTTTGTTAATGCAATTTGTACGCGCGGCGCGCGCCGCCGCCGGCGGCGCGTGCCCCCGGCGAGCGGCGGTACATGTGTGTGTTGATTGTTGTCAAGGCTCGGATTATTGAGTTGTGATCTGTAATTTGGGACTCCGCCGTCGGATTTCTTTTAGGGGTAGGATTCGATCCGTGTTTGTCGTTGTTACTGGTGATTAGGTAAGTTACACGCATCAGTCTTTCGGCCGGATATCCAGATCGTCGCTGTCCCTCATTATTCTGAGGCGATGTACAAATGCCCCTTTCGCGCGCCGCCGCGCATGGTTCCATGGGTAGTCAATCAAGTGAAAAGTTTGCGTAACCGTATCCAGCAAAAATTTTCCCAACGTTTCTCTCTGAAAAGTGTCTAGCCCTGAAGGATGGGGGAGACTGTATTTAGGATTACAAGGCCAAAAAATCGATAGCAGTGCCCGAGGGATCAGATGTGCTATTCTGATGTAGTCACTAGTCGCTTCTTCGGGGCGATTACATAGGCCGCTTCCCAAACTGCATACTTCGTTGTAAAAGTATTCGGATGAAGGGTGGTCAATATAACCATTAGATACTGACAACCCTTGGATATTGCTTCGTGTACTCGCGTTGGATTAAAATTAATCAGCTTATGAAAGAAAGTGAATGATGCTTGCAGTGACACAGAGGGAAGTGTAAGAAGAGGAGAAACCCACGTGCTATATGGAGGGTAAAGGGGTGCGAATATGGGGGGTTAGGGGGAATGAGGTAAGGGGTGCCGAATATTTAATGTAGAAAATTCAGCTGGAGTAAGGGACAGTTGATATCCTTAGAATGGATATACATTTACTGGGGGGAGTACGGGAATATATTATATGCAGATCATATTTTTATTTAAAAGTTTAAGTCGACCCTTAGTCATGCTCGCTTGCGTGGAGGGGCAGCGAACCAGATGTTGTGCAAGAACCCTACTCCACCTCCCGTGCGTGTTACTGGAAACGGGATGATCTACTGCGATGTTTTGTTATGAGAGCAGGGGTTTCGAAGAGTGTATAGGCAAACCCCGGTCCCATTTATGCCGTGCTGATTAATTGGAATGTAGGGGGGCGGGGGGGGGGGTGGGGGTTATCGCAGTCTGGGTGGTAAACAGTTGTACCGCAATTAAACGTCTTTTGAAGGATGAACGAGGAAGTGTAGAAGTAGAAGCAGGGGTACGGCAGGTCAATCCTCCTTCATAATCGCATCAGCTGAGTACTCGCTCGGCATTCGTACATCACATCAGTGAGTACCTCTTACTTAACACCGCACCGATCGCGTGTAAGTAGGGGGACTCCAATAGACGCGTCCCACCTACCGCTTCTTAGGGGGGGGGGGGGGGGGGGGGGGGGGAGGGTTCTATTGTTGTAAATTGGTAGCCTTCCTGTTGGAGTCACTGACAGTTGGGCGGAAAGGTTTCCTTATGGGGGCACTGGTGCCAGTGGTAAACCGTCAGGCGTGTGCAAACTAAGGAAAAACTCGCCACTGACTTAGGGGTTTACCTCTGCGAAATTAGGCTTTTGAGACCTTGCGAATGGGTCAGTCACTCTTAAGTTAAGGGACCTGGACTGGGGGGGGTGGGGGTTGGGTCATGACACATGTGTCATTTGATTTGGGGGTGTTTGCTGGGGGAATTGGGTTTGGGGGAGGTGTGTGGGGGTAGGAGACAGATAAAAAAAATTTTGTAAAGTGTGGTGTTGTGTTTACAATGTACGTCTTTATGTATAAATAACGTGTTTGGGCTGACTCCGCGTCTAGCATGTCGCGCTCAGTCTGGTGCTCGATTTTGTACTGGGGTCCATATAGGGGGTGTTGGGGGGGTTGGGGGGGGTTGTGGGGTTTGTGAATGGTTTCCTTTTTCCAAATGCCGTTACCACCGGTCTTTAGTCAACAACACGTCAGTCCAAGCCCTGCCGGCTATGGTGTCTTGAATGCGGGGGGGGCTTTTCAGTGGCTGTGGGACGTTATTTTTTAAACAAAGGGATACGTAACTATTTATTTTTCTACTAGCTATCTCTCTATCTCTGGCTCTCTCTCTTCTCTCTCTCTTCTTCTCTAAATCTAAACCTAGGATCGACCTGTGTTCAAAAAGAGTATCGTCTCTCTGGGCCTACTGGTGGACAGCCTTCCACATCACTAAAATGGGTTGTCCACGATTGTATTGCTTTTGCAACAAAGCACGTGGTTCAATACGTTGGCGCCGCCCCTGATGTGTACCCAAAGTAGCAGTCATTTCTATGTCGGCGTCTCATTCAGATTTTTTCAACTTTCTAAAAAAAAATCCTAAATTCTAAAAAAAATAAACAATAAAAATAAAAAAAAAATTTGTTTGTAAATCCATGTTAAGTATATTTTATAATGTAATGTAAGCGAGGAATTTTTTTTTTATTAAAATTTTTTTTTTTTTTGTTTTTTTTTTTTTTAAAAAAATTTTGTTTAAATGTGATATGTGTATGAGAATGTGCGATTTGCATAGTTTTTTAACTGTTCGAAGATCTTTCCCGTACAGAATGTGCGTAGGAGAGTATTATTATTATTATTGCATTTTTCCCTCAAGAATGTACGGAAATAGTCGAGACGTGTTGTTACGCACTGAATTTTTTTCCGACGACATTGTATAATCATTTTCTTTTGACATTGCATAATTAGCTTGTTGAATTGTACACTTTAATTTTTTTTCGGTCAAACGCTAGATAACCCTAGTTGACTGTTGATTACATTTTCAATGATGTTTCCTTCTCTTGTGACGGGATACGGTCGTTCCATTTTTTGAGAACGATGTGTGGTCTTCTCCTTATTTTGGTAGTATCGGTAACTGTTTCTTGGAATGACTGAAACCAGTGTTGAGTTTGTTATTCATGGTCCATATAAAGGCGTGATTTTATTACAAATCTTTATCTGGAATGTTACCTACATCGTCTCGTTTGATGGTACTCAGGTGTATGCGATTCTGCGCATGTCCGGAAGTTAGGTTGTGTCTGGGAAGTTTCTGTCGGGGAGTCTATGGAAGTTGTGAAGCAGGAGAGAAACGCTTCTTGCTCTCTGTGATTCTTTGATTAGAGAAGTAGGAAGCCCCCTATTGTCAGTTAGGTTTAGCTTACAAGGTCCTTTCCCGTTGATAATTCAAAACACCTTGGAGGCGTGTGTTTTTGTTGGTGTTGATTTCGAACAAGGTAATACCTCATTGACGTTTCAAATCTGTAATCTAATGGATGTTGACAATGGTCGATCTGTCACTTACGCCTTACAGATAGATGTTTTCTACTAGAAGTCACGCCCCAGGTTTCTTCATACCTGAGATTAATATGTACACGGGTCATACTTAGCCCAGAAGGACAGTTTCTATGTTCTTATGAACGATCGCTATGTCATGCGGATTTGCACTAACTGTTGCAGGATTTTGAATGAACCTGTATAAAGGTCAGCTGGACCTTAGACTCCTGATCACACCAAAACTCGTGCGAAATCTGATTCATTGATACGTCATTGACGTCTATGCCTGATCAGTGAGTAGGACGTATCTGACACTTGTGGCAGTCAAATAAATGATAGCCAACGGTCAAGAGCAGTTGGTACGCCATATCATTTTTTGACTATCGCATGTCAAGATTTCAGTGCTGTAACATAACTAAGGCTGAACTACTCGGACTACTATCCATCAGCAACATACAAAACTTAGATGTGAAAGGATGTACACTGTAACTGTCTTTTTTTCTTGTTGAGGTGATCACTGGCCCAGACAGTTTACATGTTGTTAGATGTGTAGTGCGAGCGTATGATGAGTTGAGTGTGGGTGCGAATGAAGACGCGAATGTGTTTAGGCTCGTATAGATGTAGATCCTGCAACCCATACTCTCACATGCAGTAATCAAGGATGCTTTGACACTGCAGGCATGTTTCAAGACATTTATTGACGGGAACACACATAATATCAACAGGAACAGTCAGTGTAACAAGGTCATGCTGACCTGACATCGATAGGTATACATTTGGCATTCAAAAAGGTAAACATCAGAATAGACGTGCATGGTCAATAGCAAAGTTCTTCAATAATGACAGTTCGTAGCGTCGCCCTTGGCGTCTCTGACTAAACGCGTCAGATGCCTTAGTTACCTTGACACACAGGTGCAACTTGGCACTCCCTGCCAATTGCACATATCAGGCTGTAGTATAATAGCCGGAAGCACAGGCCTCGTCCTAACGTCGGCCGTGTACTTCTGTTAAATAGGTTATCATCAACCCTGCAGTAATACTTATTGTAGATAGAAGTTCCGCCAATCTGCGGCTCCAACAATATATCTTCGTCACTGGATTTCTGGACAATATAAGACTAACAGTCTTGGATGGCTACCTCGAGCACAAATATATAAGTTCTGAAATGGCGGATCCGTGAACTGCTGTTCACCCTAGGTAATCCTTTACATGTTCTGCCACCGAAAAGCGTAATAATGCATAAAGGTCGGTATTACCTGGTAAATGAATCCTCAGAACTACACAAGGAATTCTGTCGTCATCCCGACGCACAGAGATTCACTGGGGAAAACTGCCATAGCAGTTACTTCGAAGATTCTCCCCGAAAAACAATGGACTCTTGGTCCCTTCAGAAAAACAGGACCTCCCGGCTTCCCGGAAGTATATCTCACTCCCGCTTAAGTACCCTTCCCATAGGCCTACGCCGAACTGTCAACATCTGACCCTAAAGGTCAACACAATGAATGAATAAACAAGGGAAGACAACCCCTAATCAACCTGACATCGCAGGTAAAGATCACAAGGTGTCGATAGGGGTGGTATTTGACAGAGCTAAAGATTTACAACGTACTTGGACTTATACTTGCAACGTCCATAGTGGCCAGACAGTGTGGCCTTATCATCATTGAGTAAGCATCACCAAATCCACCCTTATCAAGTGTGTTTATGTAATCTTTTATTGATGATTGATGACACATTCAAAAATGCATATTAATTGTCGACGTTTTGACCGCATGAGTGAGTGTTGGGAGACGGAATGAAAGACAAAGGGCTGGATGGTCAGAACCTGCGTGCCCAGTTCTCAGCCCTTTTAAAATAAAGTTCCGTCTATCTATCAGTCTCTCTTACTGATTCTGCTCTTGAGTTAAGGAGGGCAAGAAACATACACCAAGTCTCACCTCATTCAATAGTAGACTGTTAAAATACTTCAGGAGTTCTGATTCCACGCCACCCTAATCTGATTATGTTCGAACTATTGATTTACTGTACGAATATTTTGAATTTATTTTTGTTTGATTGTTGTTGTTGTTTTTTTTTTACTTTATTTATTTATTTATTTTATTTATTTATTTTTTATGTTGCTTCTGTTGTTTTTTTTTTCTTTATTACTTTCTTGTTTGGTTAAAAAAAAACAACAACTCAGTTTTGATTATGATTGCATACTGTAAATGTATGCTTTTATATTACCTTCATAATGTTTGTGACGGGTTTACCTCCCCTGCTTTCAGTAGTGGTCCAACAGTGGCCAAAACTCAAGAGTATCGAAAGTGGATCATCAAAGGTGTCGACCTTCGCACAAGATTACTCTTGGCAGAGATGTAGATAGAAGGGTAATGACGCTTCTACCTTAAGGGAGTTTGACAAGATATTCAGAAAAGCGAAAACAATGCTGCATTGGCTGAACAAGTTAATTCTATGATCTGCCGACAACTTTTGTGAAGGATTAAGCAATTGTTAATTTCAGCTCGTTAAGCCCCCATCCTGATTTACTCGGTGGAATTCTTATTATTCTGGTATAGAGACAAACATGCAGTACATTTAAAATGATTAAATCGAAGTTAAATTTGTATATTAACAAATAACAGATTTAATAATCATTTAGTTTTAACAAGGGTTAAAACAATTGAATAGTTTAAAAGAAAATGTTCATTATTGAATGATAGTAGGTTTTATGAAAAAGTTCACTTTGGCAGCTTTTAGGTTCCACTTAGCTGCCAATAGTAGTTTCTGCTCCCGCTGATGGGTACTGTGCAGCTACGTCACTGGAGTTCTCACGTCTCTGGTTAAGCTTAAAGGTGCAGCACGTTCCCAGAACAATCAAGGAGTAACTGCCAAGCTTGTCCTGCGTTTCTACGTCAGTCCACTTCTACGCTCACTTTGTTCCAGAGATTAGTACCTTCTCTAGTACCACCACCAACAACTATGGTAAAACAATAGAAACGAAACGCTCTCCTGAGTATTGCGTTTCCAGACACATACTTATGTGTTCCCTTTCTCCTATTCTACCATCCCATCTATCTCAGAATTTAACGTCGATTAGAATTAAACTTAATCCCTCGAGAGAATCTTTACATTTAAATTGAATAGCTTTATCCTTATTTTACATTTAAATTAAAAGGTTATTAGTACAAATAGAATATATTTCATTTACATCTCCACTGTTTGAAAAGTGTTCACAATATAAACTGAATCTGTTTTCATTTACATTTACACTGATTGAAAAGTTTGAAACTTTCATTAACTTTATAGTGAATATGTTTACATAGACATTTACATTGGTTTGAAACTGTAATTATTATACTTAGAATGTACATAATTTCTTTCATCTTTCCCTCCCTGCTCAATATGGAACTTGGGACTACCTTATGCTTTTAGTTCTCTTTAAGAAAATAGCAATAAAGCAGTTCCCCCGCCCTTGCAGTGGTGGTTCATGAAATCATCCTTTATACGCTGAAGTTGCCAGCCTCAAATGACTGTGACATCCACTAGCGAGTTTGACATATTAAACTTCACATGGTAATATATACATATATATTTGTTAGTTAACATGGTAGTAATAAAATATGAAATGTAAATCACAACTTACGTCAATCCTGGCTCACAGACTTTTTGCTCAGATAAATAAAAGAGACTTCAATCGGCCTGTTACACGCGTCTGGGGTGTCGTTAATTTAATACGTTCTCTCTCTGACTTCGTGTGTGGTCTTTCAGTTTCTTCAGTCCCGGTTTCCTTATTTAATTCTTCTTCTTCTTCCATCCTTAGCCACCGACCGTCAAAGCAGTCAGTGGCCATTACGCCTAGTGGCGTCTTAGGGCAACAGCAGATAGGTTTTCTTTGCCATTATTTCCCATCACGCCTAATGGCGTCTTTAGGGCAACGGCAAATCAACCCATTTGCTGTTGTTTCCGTAATCGAAGTGACTGGCAAACGGGTGATCAGCCCGTTAATTCCTTATTTAATATGAAAGAGATTTTCTGGGCTATATTGTTATATACAATCTGGCGAGACATTTGAAGAGTGAACTTGTAAATGTAATAATGCTGATAAATACTCCAATAAAAGGTGCCCGGTATATTAAGAAGGAATTCTGAATTCTAGTTCTTCACTGTAGCAAGGTCTGGTATCTTGGCGAGCCTCAAATGACTTAGACATCCACTAGCGATTTTCACATATTAATATTCACATGGTAATATATACATATTAGTTCACATGTTAGTAATGAAAAATATAGAATGTAATATGGCTACTTACGCCAATCCTGGCTCACAGATGAATGAAGTTAAGGCACTTGATTATGCCTCTTGGGGTCGTTACTTTTATAAGATAATTCCCTCTATGACTTCGTGTGTTTCCGTTTCCTCAGCCTTCCTTATTAAAATGGTTTTCCTGGGCTATGTAAGTCCTTCAATATTGTTCCACAAATTCCGGTCTGATAAATGGAAATCTGAATTCTAGGCTTCACTCTGGCAGGGTCTGGTTTAGTCTTGGCAAACGTGAATCTCACAGTGTCTTAACTCTGAAACGCGTCAGGTTATTTTCACTGTCCTCCCCCGCATCTGTTTTTTTATGAAGCTAAGCAAAAGCTCCAATCATTTCAAACAAAAATGCGGGGTGGGGTAATTTCAAAATATTCTGACATGGAATAATTTTGCGCGTGATGCCATTCCGTAAATGGCAATCAAACCTCCGATGCCTTGTGTACCAACTCACAAACATATCGGTAAACTCTCTCAGCAATGTGTGTAAGATGTAACACCCTATTACTTTATCGAAGGTAATCTTGTCAGTCCTGTCTGTCCAAAATGTGTCATCTTGTATTACCAGCTTTCCGACGAGAGCAGTATCGCCTTATCAGCGACTAAGCAAATACGCTGAGCGATTTAGTGTTAAGCTGATGTCTGATGTCGGCCGCTGCCGATATTAACCAGCATGGTTGTCGATAATATTATCTCAGCCGTTCCTGCAGATGTTTAGGGAAGGGACGGGTAACAAACAGGCGTGATGACTTATCTCTGAGAGGTGTAAGAATGAAAAAACCAAATATCTTCTACACATAGCAGCGGAAAGAAAGAAAGTGCGACAATTTAAAGCACGCAATAAAAATCAGTACAAAACTGACACTGTCATAGTGAAACAAAGATCAAGAAGGGTCGCCCCATTCAGTTACAATGTTGCATTAAATTAATGCTTAAAGTAACATGTGAGAATGAAAGGTACAATATTCAAGATAAATGAGAGTGGACGGGCAGACTGTTAGACAGACCTGCGATCCTAGTTCTTAACCCTTCGAAAATAAAGTTCCTTCGTTCGCCCTCCAGCCTTGAGGTCCTGCACACATGCACACACCTAGTCACACACACACACACACACACACACACACACACACACACACCACACAGCAGTGGCGAAGTAAGAAGAGTGCGAGGGGACGGTCCGCTCCGGGTGACAAACAGGAAGGGAGTCCCATCGGACATCAGTATGACAGTAATGAACTGTTTAAAAATCTACTTGCAAGCATAATATATTTTTCTGTGTTTTAGGGGAGTGGGCTGGCAAAGGAAGGATCGGCCCCCGGTGTCAAATACTTTACTTCCACCCCTGACACACACACACATATACACCACACACATACACCACACTGAACATACACTCACTTATGTATTTGTATATTCCCGAATATTGTTACATTCATGTAAGATTATTGGCCGGTTTTCACATTTGGAATTTTAATACTTGGTTATTGATCAAACATACACTGATCAAAATATTAATAAAACACGAATGTAAGCCGTCTGCGTGCTTATTTAAATGCCTTTCGGGGATGTACAGGTTATATTATTGACAATGGCACACAATAAAGGTTTTATAGACCAGACAAAGGTCCCGGGTTCAAAACCAGGTCACGCCACGTTCAAGTCTACGCACCTGTAAAAAATGGGTCATTGGCTTGAAGCACGGACATGTGATAACAGTAAGTGAGTGCGTGAAAGAGTGATTAAGAGAAAAGTAGGAATTATAAAATACACTTTCAACAAAACAAACATTAGCAGTCCACAGAATAACAAAGACGTGTGAATGACAATTATTGTGTGATATATGTATTCTTCTGTACATAAGAAGGAGCGTAGAACTGGCAAAGTGATTAGGACCGCTAGTTTCTCACGGCCCAGTTACCGGGTCGGAAACACGGTGGTGACACGCTACAGTCCACCCAGCTGTAAATGGGTACTTGACTCTGCTCTTGAGTTATGAAAGGTAACTGCAGCGAGGAAAAGAACAAGTCATCCCACCTCAAGAAGTTGGACCCTGTATAATTAAGTCTCTAACACTTCTCTCCCCTACGGCAGTATCTGCTATGGGACTACCTCTTACCGTTTTATATAAGAGAGGTAGAAGAAGACCACACAGCACATGGAGACGAGAACTGGAAACATAAATAAAAGGAGTAAAGATGATATAGAAAGGACTTTGAGTGAACGGCACGGTCCATCAGGACTTTGGGTAAATTTGTTATAGGATAATGCTCATTAGAAAGGTGAAGAGAACTGAATGAATGAAATTTTGATTACTCTCACCTTGTTTATTATTTCAGTGTTTTCTTTCTCTCACGTTCGCACCCAGAAACTCACCCATCAAACGCATACACACTTCTGTTGTTTGGGTTTTGTTACTTTCTGAAGTCTAATCATTAGATAAGCGTTTTGTATTAATTAATTTCTTTATGAGTAAGTCACGCGCCAAAACATGGCGGCTAATTATGATGTGCTTTATTTTTCTTCTGCATGCCCTGATGACAGCACTAAATTCTCCTGTTGCCATTTCATTCCTTTCCATTTTGCTTCAGAAGTACGGAAACAGTGGTACGAAGGCACAGAAGCTTCAACTGTAATGAGCAGTAAGGCGTCATTGGCTAAATATATAATTATATGACGGAGACACTTATTCATATTTACCCGAACTGCTTAATATAAATGGGGAAAATTCCAGAAATTGTATCACCAAAAAGCAGCAATGGCAGGAATAATTCTTAAAATATAATGTCCGGTGGTATGAAGTATATTGCGAAGAAATGCGCGTTGTTTCAACAGGCGCACAAAGTTATTTCTCACGCCGCAACGCGCTATGAAAAGATTACAACTGTAGTGGGGGAAAGATGTGATTAACGTTAGCGATAAGGCAATTAATATTAATTATTTATTTAATTTTGTTGCTGCGTTTAGTAACTTCTTAATAATTTCATTTGTCTAAACTTGGTGATTCATTCACCTCTTTTACCAAATACTAGTTCACATATTCTCACCCTAGTTAAATGACTCACCCATCCTTACATTCAAGTTATCAGTCACTCACGAACGTCCTCATTTATTCTCTATTCTTTCATCACTCCTTCACACGCACTCATAGGCACTTTAAATTGTGCGCTCAGTCACACACGCACGCTCAAGCACGTGCCTAGCGGTATTGCCAATCTAGATCCCGCACGCAAAACTTGATCAGGTGATGTCACTTTCGATTAATTCATGCATTTTCAGTTAGTTGATGCTATTTTCAATTATTTCATGAAATTATAGATTTGTTCATGCCAGGTCAAGGCGTTCATGTCAATTTCCAGTATTTTATATCGTGTCATTCACGATTAATTCATATTTTGTATCGAACATTTTATGTCACTTTCTATTACTAACAAGAATATGTAGGGGAGACGATCTGTAGGACTGTTTAAATAAAAACAGCGAAGTGAAATAAAAGAAGTAGAGAGAATAGTCTTACTCTGGCACCAGGCAAGCATAGTTCATGGTACTACATGAGATTACTCAGGGTATGGACGAAAACATTTGGAATCTAAAGTTCAAAGTTAAAACACACACATGCATACATATTCATACACACACATACACTCTGACACATGCCATACGAGACATGATGGTGGCAAAAGTAACCCCAGATAGAATCCACAATGTTAAACTCTACCCACGAGCGCTGAGATAGGTAGGCCGATCGGGAGCCATATTTGAAAGAGGTCACGAGTTTAAATTTTAAAATTGATATTTTAAAACACGCGGGGGATAGTAATGATTTAACACCCAGACCCACATAGTTCTAAAGAGCTTACCATTGGTTTAATTTGAGAGCTGGAATAGACTTTGGCTTTCATTTGGTAAGTTGGTCTAAAATACCAATCCGGGACTTAAACTGAGAAATGAAAATATAATCTAGCGAAATCGGAGACACAGATCAGACTGTGTCGCAACGTCCAATTAGCAACTCCCAGTAGCCAGAGAGAAGGATCGGACAAAGTATTCTAGAATTAACAGAATTAATAGTGACAGATCAAAGTATTTGGGCGTCTTTATAATTTAAAAGAGAACCCGCAATTTTAAATACCAAGACTGGAAACTTAAGGAATCAGAGTACCCGTCATAAGAGGAATACTAAAATTTTCCAGACCAAGTGTTCGAAGCATCTAATTAAAGTTGCTGTGTCCATTTTACTGTGCCAGGAGATTGTGTTCCCAAGTAATTTTGATATTGTTGTAAACATTTATTTTATCATGTGGATTGTGACATGTCTGTACGTGTTAAGTAGCTATGCAAGGCATAGGAGGCTGGCAACCTCAACATATGAAAATAGTATGTTCATAAACCACTACAGCAAGCACTGGTGTTTGTTTTATGCTAGTTCGCTCAAGAACGCGAAAGCAGAAGCGACCCCAGACTCCGAATGGAGCAGTGAGAAGTGATGATTACATCACATGTGTCTAAAGTGTATAGTATCATTATATGAGATATATGTACCTTGTTAATTGTAATTCAGGCAAGCCATTGCCCTCACGCTGTCCAGAGACATTTCCCCCATTAAAGTAACCAGAAGAATAACGGTGATTTCTAATCATATTCCTGGAGTTATACTGTGTATACTCAGGGAGAATAATTATTCAGAGAGGCTAACATTGATGGGTGGACAGCGAGACAATGCGCCTGTTAGTCGTCAGCCCACAAATTTACTTAGCAGAGACATTTGTTCTTTTTCATAAAGTTCATGGTTTAAAGCTAAAAGACGGTTCTTCGTACCAGACCAGTCTGAAGTACGAATCTTTGCCACTAATTTTGTGATTCAAGAGCTGTGTTCGACACCAACTACCTACAGTGGACACGTTGTGAAGACACCCACCTTGACATTAAGAGTGAAGTTCATCTAGACGCCTCTAGAGAAGAGTCCTCATCACAAACGACCTGACAACGAGCTATTGCAGTACTCAGCAAGTTAAGTCTTTTGTAACAGGCACGCAACGGACACTAATAACCATCAGTCCCTGTTAAGTTTTAGTGAAGACAATTTTTTTTTAAAACCTCCTAAAATCATCTTCATCTATATTTATTTAAAGTTGTTACAGACTAATTGATTATTAAATTTATTATATGTTATTTTACAAATTCATAGTTGATTCAGTTCTTATAGATAAGAGAGCGCGTGTACGATCGAAAATCTTTAGTATATATACAAAGATCTATAGCTGTCAAGATCCAATTTACTATGGTTGCACCACTGCAGTGTGGATTTATGATAATAAATAAGCTCGTCCTTCTAGAAGTCTGACCACACAACAATGGCTGACATAAGTAATCAACACCTTCTACAGGTACTTCCCTTTAATATTATGCACAATATAATAAGGCCTCACACGGCCAACAAACGCATCAAATACAATAATAAAATGCCAATGTAACTTGCCTTAACAACTTAATCTATCAGTCTCATACACAACAGTGCGGCTTATGCTGAAAAAAACATTGCAATGAATATCGCTCACCTTGAGCGGCACAACTGTGACAAAGACATACTCAAATCATTGGCAACTTATAAATCTACGGCCTGTAGACAAACCCAATAGATACTACACAGCTCTAGAATTATACGTTATAATCTACCAGGACCGAAATATGGCAAGCACATAGAACAAATAGTCCTTAACATGAACTTCACAGCTAATTCGCTGGCAAAGGGAAATATGGGCGTCCTACCAGGACGATGGCTAGATTGTCACTGACGAATTTTGTGCCTTTTTCCCCGACTTCTGGTGGTCACATGACACACCAGTTCGGGAAGCACCGGCTTCGCCCGGCTGGCTTTTGTACAAAAGATGCACTGCAAAACAGCGCCGTGACAATAGCCATAGAGCCAAAAATTAATTATAAAAGGAATTTCGCTGGATTAAACCAGCTGCGGGCTCGAAAAAGCCAAACCATTGCTTAAAACTTCACAAAAGGTGCCGGATCAGATATAAGTTAATAGTGCTCTGCCCAATGCAGCATTGTTCTTGTCTTATGAATTAACTTGTGAAAACTATTTTGAGATAGAAGCGTCATTATCCTTCTATCTACAACTCTGCCAAGAGTAATCTTGTGCGAAGGTAGACACCTTTGAAGACCCATAATAGATACACTCTTGAGTTTGGCCACTTGTGGACCACTACTGCAGAGCAAAGGGGAGGCAAATCCTATGACAAGTTGTTTCTGTAGAAATTTGTTTTACATGATGATGTTGCTAGCCACAAGCACAACCTCTTATTAGTCGCCTTGTACGTCATGCCTGAAGAAAACAGTAGACCTATTTTTCCTTTGGTTTGGTTTGGTTTTAAGGACAATCTTTATTGCACACGGACAACTCCATCAGTGCTCCGATCTCAATCTCCGATGTTCTTTTTTTGTCTCATTAGAGTCCCCCGGAAACTACACAGAGCATGTAGCTATGGAGTACTTTAAAAATACGAATCCAACAGAAAGAAAATTCTTTATTATTCAAAAAATACATTAACATGCAGTTGATATAGTATAAAAACACGAAATCATATCGGATAATCATTTAGAGTCCCTCAAGTGTACCAAACCCCGCCCAGGAAACAATCGCCAAATTTTCATAATCCGTTGAATTCAACTGGTACATAGTTTACAAGCTGACATAAAAAGAGAGATGAGTCTCCAGCTTACCGTCACCGTCCTTTGGAACATGAGTGAAATCCGAAACTTTTCTCAAAGCCGTGGAAAAGTCTCCTTTCTGCTGCATATCTTTCAGCAATGCACAAAATTAAAAAGGGTCAGTGGATCTTGTAGTGAAGTCTTGATCATATCTCGGCCATCATTCAAAAATAATCACCGCGCAACTCCCGTGGAAATAACTGACCAATGAAACGCCAGCTTGGTACACGTAGTGTCGGAGTATACGCTAGGCTATTCAACATGGAGACAACGAAAGTGTTGATGTTGGTAATATTTCGGAAGGCAGTGTGCATATATACATGGAGAACCTAGTTAAGGAAGGACGCGAATCGATAACAGGGATCATTAGCCTTAGGTAGATAGCAATAGTTTCACTGGATGTGGTGTAGAGCCAAAGTTATTGTTAATAGAAGACAGTGGGTCATGAACCATGTTGTGTTTTTCCCTGTTTCGGCTGCTCCAGTGAAAAGTCGTATAAACTATAGTATACGTTGGATATCCACCGTGATAGAGCTCATTCATATGAGTAAAATAAGCCTAATATGGAGGAAATCGGTGCAAAAATAAGGACTCCGGAATTATTTTAGAGTTGTCATCTAAGCACACCTTGCCCTCCCTACACGCTTTTGGGTGAATGAAAAAATACTTTGGCCTAGTTCTTATCTCGTACATCCGGAGGCCCACTATATAAGGGGGGAGGAATGGAAGGCGCAAACACACTCGCCGCCTAATTCGAACTACTGACAAGGAGAAAAGCATCTGTATCAACTATACTGCCATCTGCAGAAGTGTGAGCAGACTGTATAACCATTAAAAGCCTGTCTATGATTGAGGGTAAGCGAGATGTTTATTATATATATATATATATATATATATATATATATATATATATATATATATATATATATATATATATATATTATATATATATATATATATATATATATATATATTATATATATATATATATATATATATATATATACTGAAGCACATTAAAAACGCACCACCTGTATAATCCAGGAACAGAGTGTGAAATGTAAATATAAGTGTTTACAAGTTTACATATTTGGAATCTTTATTCATTTTCCTACGAATCCATGCTGGTCATTAATTTGTACATTTGATTGTTATGAAATTCATTGCATTCTGTGCAGGCAAGGGAGAAAACCAAAAATGCAACCAATAAAAAAATTCATTTACACTATCCTCAGTATCTGGTATGTCCACCGTGTGCTTGCAAACAAGCTTGGCAGCGGCTCTGCATGGAAAGCACAAGTCTCTGAAGGAAATTTCGGGGAATCAAGTCCCATTCACGTGTAAGAGCAGCTTCGAGCTGTTGCAGATTAGCTGGAGAACCTTGCCTGTAGACTCTGCGTCCAAGCTCGTCCCACAGATGTTATATAGGGGACATGTCTGGTGATAGGGCAGGCCAATCAATCGTCACAATGTTCTGCTGCTGTAGATATTGCTGCGTAATGCATGCGGTGTGCGCACGTGCGTTATCCTGTTGGAGAAGCTGCAAGTCTGGATAATTTGTGAACGCAGGAGCAACCAATGCATCCAGAACCTCATCTCGAGATGTCACAGCATTAACATTTCCACGGAAGACGTGAAGAGGCAAGCGATGGTGAAAACTGAATCCTCCCCAAATGTGAATATTGCCACCTCCAAATCGGTTGTGCTGATGAACACAGCAATCTGCAAAGCGCTCTCCACACCGTCGCCAAATCCGCATACGTCCATCAGCAAAAGGATATGTTGAATCTGCTCTCGTCTGTGAATAGGACAGCATTCCACTGCAGTCTAGTCCATCTGACATGTTGCTCTGCCCATTGCAGGCGCTGCTGACGATGTCTGTGAGTCAAGTTTGGCCCAACATAAGGTCGTCTTGCAGTAAGGCCTGTATCTCTGAGTCGTCGTATGACTGTCATTCGAGAGACTTGCCCACATCTACCCACTATTGCTCTTGCTGTTTGACTTGCCGGGAGAGAACGATTCCTTAGGTGACTCAGCACAATATGACGATCTTGCGCAGGGGTAGTAACTCGTGGTTGGCCACTCCGAAGTCTATCCCGGGCACTGCCAGTGGTTCCGTAGCGTTCATTGAGACGTACAATAGTGCTGTGGTGGCAATTCCTCCTTCTGGCAATGGCCCGCGAGCTCATTCCGGTCTCCAACATACCAATGGCTCGTTGGCGGTCGTTTTCAGATAGCCGTGGCATTTCAAGCACATGTACTGGGTGTTTTTTCTCAACGGCCTTTTTATACCGAGTATACTGCCACAACGCGTACACATTTTCAGGGTCATAGCTGTTGGGAATCGTGTTGCACGTGTAACTTTCATTGTTTTCATGTAGTCTGTACACAAACCGGTGGGTTGAATCATGCACTTTTCATTCCAGCAGCCATTCGCTCTCTACCTCATGTGAAACACGGGGAAAATCCATTCCCACACTTTTTTTTCCAGCTTCTTGGCATCAGTATATATAATAGTGGTGCGTTTTTAATGTGCTTCAGTATATATTATCAGTGTGTGCTTATGGTAAAATTGGTTTGTGTAGAATCATTGTGCTATTTCTGGAGGATAACCCGAAGTGTGTTGGTTTAGTTTAAGTGTGTATTAAATTAGTAGAACGAATGGATTGAGCTAGTTGTAAAGATATTATGCTTGCTGGAAAGGACTATCCAAACTGGAAGAAGCAATGATTGTAACATATTGATTTTCTGTATTATTTGATATATGACACAATGATTACCATAAAGCCTGTATGATTTTAAAGAAGCAAATCATGGACAGAACTGTAACAAGTGAGTTACTGAAATATTGTGCTGGAACTTGAACGAATTGTGTTATTCATGACTTACTATGTCTCTTATGATTAACCATAGCTTGTCTAAACTGTCTCATTATACCTCTTGACTGTGTAGGGAGACAATGAGCGATACTACGTAGGTTGTATATTATATTTCAGGTTATATCCTACCCTGAGTGTCGTACTAAATCTTTTGTGACCAAGTCAGCTAGTAGATGCTCAAGCTGTTCAGAGCTTTTGCCATTACCAACTGTGTCCTCTTGACGATTGGAAGACCCGCGGTTGTGGGGTTCTCTCCGGTCATACGGCTGTACGAGGCTTAAGAAAGAACTTTTACAGATAAGTGGCTCTTTGTTGGGCTACTTCAACTTACAAATATCACCACACCTACGAACAAACTGTGTTATAATGATATCAAAGTCTGTGGCTTATTAGGAAGACAATTGACAATCATATCAGTCTTTATGACTTTATCATAAATTATGACTTTATCATAAATTAACATTGATATTCTCTATTCAAGAAAGCATAAAAAAAGACAGATTTTATCAAGGATCAAGAAAACCGTTGAAGTGACCTTTATTAGTTACAATAAATTAACTGTAAATGTGATATATATATATATATATATATATATATATATATATAATGAAAGTGAAACAGATTTTATGTTGACATCAATTTTATTTTATTTGAAATTTAACAGAAGTACAAAGAAAAAAGATCTTGTAGATAAATAAATTATAAATTGTACCCACAGTCTTCAGTGAATTATTTAAGTTGGGTGCACCATAAATACATACAGACATTCATACATACGTACGTACATACTTCCTTCCATACATACATACTGTCACGGGTGTCCTCCCCTTAGCTCTGCAGTAGAGGTCCAACAGTGGCCAAAATTCAAGAGTACCTGAAGTGGGTCTTCACAGAAACTTTGCACAAGATTACTCTTAGCAGAGTTGTAGATAGAAGGATAATGATGCTTCAGCCTCAAGTACGTTTCATAAGATATTCAGAAATGCGAGAACAATGCTGCATTGGCTGAGCACGTTAACTCTAAGATCTGCCGACAACTTTTCTGAAGGATTATGTAATCTTATAATAGCTCGTTCAAGCCCCCAGCTGAGTTAATTCCGCGAATTTCCTCTTATTATTATTTAGTAGCTCTGTTTGAGTGTATTTAAGAAATTGTCTGAGACATACGGATACAACACACATTCAAAATGATTAAATAAACTTTAAATTTGGATAGATATAAATAACAAATGTAATAATTACTTAGGTTTTAATAGTTATTAAAAATTGATATTCTTTAACAAAAATTGATCATCATTATATGATGCTAATGGGGAATTATATATAAGGGGAAGTTTCACTTGGTAGCTTTTATTTGACTACTTAGCTGCCAAAGAGGTTTCTGCTCCCGCTGGTGTTTTGGTTCTTAGCAGATAGGTGACTGGATTGTTCATGTCCCCGGTCAAGATTAAGAGTTGGAGCACGTTCCAAGTAAAAGCAGGGAGTAACTGCAAAGCTAGTCCCGCGTCTCTAAGACCCGTTTGATGAGGGTGTCTAGCGTCGACTTCAGGCCACTTATACCCTCGCTTGTTCTAGAAATAGTACCCTCAACTGGTACCACCAACTGGTATGGCAAAAGAAGAGAAACAAGTACCCTCTGAGTTTCCCGACACATACTTATGTGTCCCCATCTTCCTATTCCACCATCCCATCCAGAACTTTTACCCTCTCTGAGAATTAATCTTAATCCCATTGTGCGAAAAAATATCTTTACATTTAAAATGAATAGTTTTATATTTAACTTTAGTTGACAATGTTAATAATAAAGTTTGAATATGTTTACATTTTGTCACGGATTGCCTCCCCTTAGCTCTGCAGTAGTGGTCCACCAGTGGCCTAAACACAAGAGTATCTAAAATGGGTCGTCAAAGGTGTCTACCTCCGCACAAGATTACTATTGGCAGAGTTGTAGATAGAAGGGTAATGACGCTTCTATCTCAAGGGTGTATCACAAGATATTTTTAGAAGTCAAGAACAATGCTGCATAGGGTAAAGCAATTGTTAACTTATATCTGATCCGTCGTCTGTTGTGAAGAATTAAGCAATGGTTTTAGCCCGTTCAAGTCCCCAGCTGGTGTAAATCCAGCGAAATTCTTATATAAGTATTTGCTCTATAGATGTAAATATATGTCTAGATGTGTATATATTAAAGAGTCTTGCTCATACGCTTGTTTTCATACATATAATAACAGAATAAACTATGACTGTTATGTTTTAAAATAACATGTATCAAATTTAATAATCAATTAGTTTTAACAGGTTAAAATAGAGATGAAATGATGGTGAATTTTAGATGAAGGTTTTATCTTCATAGAGACTGAATAGAGGAATGTTAATGTTCTTTGCTGTTGCCTTTTAGTAAACACTTAGCTTAGAATCGATGACTACTGCAGCCGTAGTTTTGTCAATTCTTCTGTGATGATGGCACTTCTTCACACAACTCTTCCAATTTAGGACGTTTGTGTTTGTAACGGTATTGCTCCCCTGCTTTGCTGTAGTGGTCCAACAGTGGCCAAAACTCAAGAGTATCTAATATGGGCTTCAGAGGTGTCTACCGTCGCATAAGATTACTCTTGGCAGAGACGTAAATAGAAGAAACAAAACGCTTCTATCTCCAGGGAGTCTTCACGAGATATTCAGATAAGCGAAAACATTGCTGCTTTTGCTGAGCACGTTAATTCTATAATCTGCAGACAACTTTTGTGAAGGATTTAAGCAATTATTAATGTTAGCTCGTTCAAGCCACCACCCCTGATTTACTCAGTGGAATTATTACTATCCTGGTATAGCTCTGTTTAGAGTGTGTGTAGTAAATTGACTGAGACAAACATGCAGTACATGTAAAAGGATTAAATCGAAGTTAAATTTGTAACAGTACAAATAACAAAATTTAATAATCACTTTAGGTTTTAACAAGTTTAAAGAATTGAATAATATTTTATGAAAAGGTTTTCATCACTGTTGTGATGGTATTTAACTGAATAAAGGACGTC
>JAMPIV010020867.1:0-30000 GCA_024509875.1 Oreohelix idahoensis | reverse complement strand
GTAGTTCTATGTGGGTGTTTTTACATCGAATGTTTGTGATACACATACATAACAATTTTTAAGCTTCCTAAAAGACATTGGCATATAATGATTTGATATGATACAACATACCACAAATGAGTGTTATTGACATGTACAAAATTTGTGTGGAATACGTTTCAAGTAGATCAATATAGGTGTTTTTACATCGGGGTTTTATCACAATCTTTGTTCGCCAAAAAATTCTTTGACAGCTAGTTGAGTGAGATATTAAATATAACATCAAATACAATAGTAGTTTGATATATTAAACAGAGCACAATTGAGATTAGACTTAATAAAAGTGTGGAAAACATCTCCAGCAATTTAAAATGGGGGTTTTTTGCATCGAAGTTTCCATATTCTGTAAGAACTTATAATTGCACTAATGCTGACATATTTACATACAACTTTTGCTTCAAATTTCCGCCGCCCCAGCGACATTAATCCACTCACACACTTTGCTTGCACGTGACCCAAACCACCAATTATCAGTACGATTACATGCGTACGATAGCCTAGTTCGTCAATTTCTACAGTCAATGGATAGTACTTATCAAATTTATGTTGGTAACATTTATCTAAATGGGCGTCATATGTTATTGCTGCTTCTACTAGAAAAGCTGTTTTGCTCTGTAGATTGATTATTGTTAAATCAGGTTTTACGTCACATGATTTAAGTGAAATATTACTGCTGCTGAAAAGTGGTGGTTTAACTATTATTTCTTTATTTATTGTTATGTCACTATTATTACTGTTTGAGGATTTCATTTTCTCATAAATAATGTCTACAGCTCTATTGTGCCTTTGTTGGTATAAGGTTTGAAATTTGTACATCCATTTAGTAAATGTGACACTGTTTCGTAAAAAAGTCAATTTTAAAGATTTTTCATTTTTATCTTTCACAAATATCCTTAGTTTTTGTAATAATCTCTTCGGGTGTTGTTATGGTCGGTGTTAAGAATATCCACTTACTATCGTGAGAGCTTCAACGCTAATCGTCAGATCGAGTTGGCTTGACATATTTCTATTGTCATAGATCGAAGAACTTGAAGTTGAACTAATACATGGCTATCTCATTGGGCATGTATGATTATGATAAGGCACTGCTTCGGCTTACGATATTAATATGGCTTCTCGAAATTTGATATCAGCAGTAACAATAACCTTCATTAAATTTGTGATGTTTTGAAACGCAGTCTGGTTGACATGTCACTAGACCGCCATCTTGGCTACTTGCTACCAGTACGAACAGCGAACACACATGACAATCAAACTTGATGTTATCACCTTAAAAATATTCAGCAACATAATCCTGAACATGAGCCCAACACACTGCAAACTCATACAGCGTTAATGAGGGCTGTTACCACAGATGTAGACTCCAACACGACATGAAATGCACAACACAAAAGTGACATACATACATATCAGAATCTTTATTATCTAAAAAATACATTAACATGTACTTGAAATAGTATAAAAAACACCATATCATATCGGATAATCATTTAGAGTCTGCAAGTGTGATAAACTCCGCCCAGGAAACAATCGCCAAACGTTCATAATCCGTTGAATTCAATTTGTACACAGTTTACAAGCTGACATCAAAAGTCACCAGCCTTCAGTTACCGCCACCGTCTTTTGGGACATGAGCAAAAACCAAACATTCACCATTCTACAGACACACCTGTCAGCACCGTGGTAAAGTGTCTTTCAGCAGCGCTCACACTAGTAAGGGTCAGTGGATCTTTCCATTCACGATTAGGGGTGACAGTATCCAGTCGCAATTGATAACGAAGCTATAGTTGATTTCCGGTGGCTTCATAAACTAATATATATTCTTTACAAATAAAAATGTCCATTTTAAAGACTTGTTTAATTTTCGTCTTTCGTTGATATTCTTAATTTCTGTAGCCACCTTTTTGGGTGTTGTTATAGTCGCTGTTAAGAATTTCCACTTACTAACGTGAGAGCTTCAAGTTGACACACCTCTCAAAGCCGTGGAAAAGTCTCTTTTCTGATACAAATTTTCAGCATTGCACAAAATTAATAAGAGTCAGTGGATCTTCCCATTCACAATGAGGGGTGACAGTATCCAGTTAGCCATTGCTAACGAAAACAGTTTCTTTCCAGTGGGTTCATAAATGAATATATATTCTCTGTAAATGAAAAGGTCAGTTTTAAAGACTTTTTTCATTTTTATCTACCACAAATATCCTTAGTTTATGTAATAATCTCTTCGGTGTGTTGTTATAATGGGTGTTAAGGAATTATGCACTTTTACTACCGTGGGGAGCTTCAAACGCTAACCGTCAGGTCGAGTTAGCTTGACACGTTTCTATTGTCCATAGATCGAATAACTTGAAGTTGAACTAATACATGGCTACCTCATTGGGCATGTATGATTATAATAAGGCATTGCTTCAACTTGCGATATTAATATGGCTTCTCGAAATTTGATATCTGCAGTAATAATAGCCTTCGTTAAATTTGTGATGTTTTGAAACGCAGGACCGGTTCTTGAACACATCACAATACCGCCATCTTGGCTACTTGGTGCCAACACAAACAGCGAACTCACATGACAGGCAAACTTGATATGTTTTCACCTTTAAAATACTTAGCAAAATAATCCTGAACATGAGCCAAATACACTACAAACTCATACAGCGTTAATGAGGGCTGTTACCACAGATGCAGACTCCAAAACGACGACATGAAATGCACAACACACAAGTGCGGAATACCACGCCGCCATCTTGGAAGACAATTTACATACATACATACATAATCAGAATCTTTATTCTCCAGAAAATACATTGATATGTACTGACATGATATAATAAAATACAACATGGCATATAGGAGAATCATTAGAATTTACATAAAGTAAATTTACATAAATTCATACAGCGTTAATGAGGGCTGTTACCACATACATACGTACGTACGTACGTACGTACACACGCACGCACGCACGCAGGCACGCACGCACGCACGCACACACACACACACATACACACATACATACATACATACATACATACACAGGGTGTTTCAAAATTATGTATACACACTTTAATAATTTATATTTCATTAACAATAAAACAATTTTATTTTTCTCAATTACATTTTAAAGCTAAGAGATAAACAATTGTTTCACAACGAAGTAATTTTCTTTTATTTTATAGATATATAAAATATGAACACTCAATTACGTTTTTTTTTTTTTAATTTTTATATATTAATTTCGAGCATTCGATTGACAGAATGTGAAAAGCGCTGGTCTCTCGTGGCAAAGGTTCGATTCATCGTGTCAAAACGCCCGTGTCTACCCAGCTGTAAAATGGGTACCTAACTGTTCTCTTCAGTTAGGGAAGGAAAAGACAGCGAGGAAGTGATGCGTGATGCCATATGATGATGGATGGTATCCGCATGTCTGGTTTTGTGTAGTGTGCAGATGTGTTCAGTCAAAACAATGTTCATACAAAAATAACAGGGCAATCCACATAGGACGTCAGTAAACTCACGACGTATAAAATCAATGATTCTTGTAACAGCCGTTGACGTTTTTCTTCATTATTTATTGTGGACGCCACAGTGACAAAAATGGTTACGCGAATATGTAGGCACATCAAACAGTCATTATCACAGCAACATTCAATACAGCAATAGACGGTAGACAGCATTACAATGATGAGTCAGATGCATGTTATATTTCATAGTGCTGTAAATGTAGTCAGGTGAAAAACTCCATCCTTTTCTATAACAGCCAGGAGATAACCAGATGTATGAGATCAGTTCACTCTCCTTAGTCTGACTTCAGCAAGACAGACACGTCTGCCGAAGTATAAATAATGTCCTCAAAAATATCCTCTAGATAATAAAGGTTTTCCAAACCTAGTTCATTTAACAAAGTAGCAAGTAATGGTCCTTGGGACATGCATCAACCGATGCAGTACAATACAGCGACATGTGAGCTGGGAAAACATCTCGTGACGACGACTTTCGAAGACAGGCTATGAATCGAAATCGCTCACGTCCCAAAATCGATAGAGTTAATGAAAAAGTCAATTTACCTTGCTTTCAGGAAATACACAGAAATATCACGCCTCCCGACATGTGGGAAACACTAGAGGTATTATCTCGAATAAACGAAATATCCATTAAGAGGACTACACATCCCTGACAGAACAAAAAAATAGCGGAGATTCCCCTCTTCAACGAGGCATCTCTTTCGCCATTCAAATCGCTCACTCCACTAGTGGTGGGCGGAAACCGATCGACCAAAAAACAAGACCAGTCATGCGCAGTCCAGCGCAAAAAAGACCACAGCTCAAAACTTAACTGCATTCAATACCAACGCGAGAAGACAAATGCTTACCGAGAAAAGTGACTATAAATTTCAAGCAGTTGTTGCCCTTGCGTTATAAAATAGATATTGTAATAAAACGATGTTGCGAGAATTTATCACGCAACATATCACCACCTCCTCCCGATAAAAAAAAAAATGTGGAACATATTTTTTTTTTTAAATATCAAAGAGCATGCGATAAGCGGCTCAAAACGCACGAATTATGCGCTGATAATTAATTAAATTGCCTAACATGAGGCTAAATATAGGTGTCTGGTGAGGATATACCTCAACAGAAAAATAAATATGTCTCAAAAAATATTCACATCGGGGAGGTGTCACCAACACACATCACGTTAGCATGTAAACACAATATACGTATGCAAGTTACCATAATCATCATTAAACAGCATACTCTAATATTGTCTTTAAAAAATGGATGTACAAATCTGATAGGAAAATTTAAATAGTACATTCTTTGACATGTAATGACATAAGTACATAGTAAAGTTAAACTACATGACGATCCAGGACATATGCTCTGGTATTCCGAGGGTAAGTACACATCTAGAACTCGTCATGCTTGATACTAGTAAGGTAAGTCCTCAGCTCAACAATGACATTCTGAGAAAGTACAAGCAATATAATGCTAATTAATAACTAATATGCTTCATAAGGTACAATACATTATTAATAATTGTGGCTGTTTAGTAAACTAACGGCCCTTATATTAACTACTCAGTCCTCCTCTATCATCTTAAAAAACGAACAGAAGAAGATGACAACAAAGCACGATAGTGTGTACATATAAAGTAAGTACAGATGTGCTAATCTATTGTAGAAATATAGGTGTCTTATGACTCTGTAATATATGGAAATATAGGACAGAAGTATTAGTTGGAGTCATGTGGGCATCTAGACAAAATGTCAGCCATCACATTATCCGCACCACGGATAGCTCGTACCGTGAAGTGAAAAGGTTGAAGAGCTATAGCATATCGAGTGGATCTCGAACTCTTCAAAATTCTTAGTCTGAATAGCTGTAAGAGCTTTCTGATCAGTCTCTAGAATGAAATGTGCGCCCAGGAGGAATCTTTGTAGCTTTAGAATTGACCAAACCATCGCTAACAACTCACGGTCTAAAAACCGAGTAGTTCCTCTCTGCCGCATTTAGTTTTCTAGAAATGTACATAACAGGATGCAGAGTATTTGCATATTCTTGCATCAGTGCTGCTCCAATCCCAGTGGATGAAGCATCACTCCGAAGAACAAAAGTCCTATCAAGAGTAGGTAATCTTAAGATGGGAGGAGAAGAAAATATATTCTTGATTTGGTCTAGTGAAGATTGGCATTCTTCAGACCAACGGACCAGATTAGGCGAACCTTTCTTCAACAATGTTGAGAGAGGTGCCATGATCGAAGATAAATTTGGAATAAATCTCCCATAAAATTGAATTAACCCTAAGAGCCTCCTAACTTGTTTCTTCGTTTTAGGAACAGAGATGTTCAGTATTTTGGAAGTATTGTGGTCTTCTGTCTTCAAGAGACCATGACCAACACGATGACCCAGGAAAGAGATTTCACCAAAACCAACAAAAGCTTTAGAAGGTTTCGCTGTCAAATTATTCTCACGTAGAGTGGACAGTAAGTCATATAACCCTAAATAGTGATCTTCCCAGGTATCACTGAAGAGACAGATGTCATCTAAGTATGCGATGACATCCGAACGATGTGACAGAATTCGACGCATCATGCGAACGAAAGTGGCAGGGGCGTTCATGAGACCAAAAGGCATAACATTCCATTGAAATAGACCCCTAGGTGTAGAAAAAGCAGTAAGAGGTTTGGCATGCTCTGCTAAAGGCACTTGCCAATAATCTTTAGACAAGTCAAGTTTAGTGAAGAATCTAGAATTAGAAAGTCTAATCAGTAGATCTTCTAACAAAGGCATCGGTTCAGCATCGAACTTTGTGACCTGATTCAATTTGCGATAATCAACACAAATTCGTATGTTCTTATCCTTCTTCCGGACAATAACCATGGAAGAAGAATATGGTGAAGGCGATGGTTCAATTATATTTAATTGAATCATTTCATCCAATTCCTTTTCCACTTGCGACTGAAAGTGTATAGGAATAGGATAAGGCCTAACCCTAATTGGATTATTGTCGGTAAGAATTATGTCATGTTCTATGACATCTGTGTGTCCAGGAATGTCAGTGAGAACATCCTGAAATGTTTGTAACATCGACAAGTCTCGTCGATGTTCGTCACCAGAAAGATTAGGAGAAACAGAAACGTTTTTCCAAGATTCCGTAGAATGTAATGGAACCACTGGAAGGGGAAGATTAACATCAGAGAAGGTAGATTCCTCATCCTGTATGACAGACAGGGATGAATAATGACCGTGAGGTGCAGGAGCATCATCCGTTGCCTGGAAAATAGGCAGCAAATAGTCCGGACGTTCGTGAAATTCCGAAAGCATGTTTATGTGGAAAGTTTTATGCTTTCCATCAATATGGACCACATAGTCAACATCGGAAATCCGAGAGACTATTGCATACGGACCTTTCCATGCAATAAGAAGTCTATTTTCCCTACTGGGGAGTAGGACGAATGCTTTGTCACCTGGACAAAGTTGTCGTAGACATCTATTCTTGTTAGCAATCTGTCTTGCCTTCTCTTTAGCAATTTCTGATGAAGCAGTTGCTAGCTTACATGCCTCAATGATCTTTTGTCTAAGAGCAATGACATACTCATATGAGGATTGAGTTTCATCGCTAATATCATCGGCAGTGATGAGATCGTGTAATAAAGACATAGGGCCGCCTGGACGCGCGCCAAAGACAAGTTCGAAGGGAGAAAATCCTGTGTGTTCATTAGGGACTTCTCTATAGGCAAAGAGAGCCGCGGGTAAAACCCTGTCCCAATCTTGAGGATGATCTTCAGTTATCTTACCAAGCAAAGTCTTGAGCGTTCTATTCAGACGCTCAACTAACCCATTAGACATAGGATGGTAGATACTACTGAGAGATCGTTCAATATGTAAGGTAGACATTACCTGTGACATAGTGTCAGTTATGAGTTGAGTGCCATGGTCTGACAATATTTCTCTGGGGAACCCCAAGCGAGAAAATATCAACCAAAGAGCATCTGCGATATCTGTAGTAGATATGCTCTTAAGAGGAATAGCCTCTGGCCAACGTGTGCACATATCGACACATGTAAGGAGAAACTGATGTCCTCTGGCCGACTTGACCTTAAAAGGGCCAATAATATCTATGGCCATTTTCTGAAACGGCCGAATAGGAATGTCAGCAGCCTGGATAGGCGCAGCATGTCGTGGTCCTCTAGATTGACCTCCTGACATACCTTGCATGATCGGCAGTAAATACGAATGTCCTTATTGACAAAAGGCCAAAAGAAAGCCGCAAGGACTCTCGACTTCGTACGGGAAAAACCCATATGTCCAGCACATTGCGAGTCATGAGCATGTTGCAATATTTGCACTCTCATGCTCTTGGGAACAAGAATTTGCGAATGTGCCGACGTAGTCGAATCTTGTACCATACGTACAAGTACGCCGTTTCTCATTGCAATCCAAGATTTTCTATTTGTATCCTGATTCGGATCACCCCTCTTCGCAAGAACGAAGAACCTTTTTAAAGAAGGATCTTCTTCTTGCAATCCCATGAAAGAGTCACGAGTGATTACTAAGTGACTATCTTGGCTATCAACTTCATTATCACTATTCAGTGATGTTTCGGGTGTTTGTAGAGCTTGTGCTCTTGTAACCACTGCATTTGTAGCTTGCATGTTATTATCTTCCCAAGCAGCAATCTGCTGTGGGGTACACTCCCTAACTCCGTGAATACGACCAATAATAAGGTCCGCAATAGGATTAGGTAAGAGACAAGCATGCACATCTCCAGTAAAGAAAGGAGTGGCAATGCGAATTACAGCAGTAGGATATTTTTCTAGAGTGCCGCCAAATGTGACACATTTAATAACCCTTCCTGTAGCACAAGATGGATCTACAAGCGATTGTCTAACACCAATAGTGGTGCATCCGGAATCGAAAAGTAGTGAGACCGGAGTATCATTAACAAGACCCTTATGTAGAAATAAAGAACCCCTCCCGTCATGCGCAACAACAGCAGGAAGAGCGGGAAGTGGGTGACCACAACTCAAAGTAGTTATGGTACCCGGTTCGAATAAAGTACTGCATTGGGGGCATTTGTTTGCTCTCTCAAAGTCAAAAGCAGAACGAGTGACAGCGTCAAAGTTTTTACTATCAACAACATGATTACAGGCTCCCTCAGTTTCCTGTTGTACAGCATTAGCCTGCTGATATCTCTTTTTTTGTGTTGAGATCTACCCCGACTATTATTACCTCTGAAGTTATCAGAGTTATTATTATCTCTGCAGTTATTATTGTCTCTATTGTAATTGTTATCCTGGTTCGAATTCCAGTTTCCACGATTACTATCATGTTCACATTGATGCGAACATCTATTTGTTTGGTTCTGAGGTCTTCGGCAGGAATAACCTCTATTACCATATCCTCTTTTGAAATGCTTATAATTATTAGGGTGATAGTAACGAGTACTATCAGGTTGGCTCCAATTCTTCGAAGAAGAATCACCATGAAATTGATTTCCATGATTTTGACAGAAATTACCGCTACTCTTTCTATCAAAATTTTGTTGGAATCTGCGAGCAAAGTTTTGGCCATACGGAGCTGCCGAAGCAACTGGTAAACCTTCTTTCACCTTAGAGTTACCCATGGTTATGTGTGGGTGCGCAGTTACGTATTGGCAACAGAAATCTTCCATTTCTTTTATTGTTTTAGGTTTACGTTCATGAAGGAAAGCAAGGAAAGACTCATTGACAGACGACATGACTTTGTCTCTAAGTATTAAGTCCATAAGTCCTTCATAAGTTTTTTCCGTCTTAGATAGTTCAACCCATCGTGAGAAAGTAATGCGTATTCTTGCAATAAACTCGGAGAATTCAACTCCATTTTCAGGTAACATGTTTTTAAAATTGTAGGACGATAGCCGTCTTCGTTAAGCTGATATTTCTTTAACAAAGCGGCCCTGACAACCTCATAATTGTTCTTGTCAGGTTTCATCCACATATTTAATATAACTTAGAGCTTTACCTGTCAGTATCCCTGATAACTGATAAACATATTTTGCTTTGTCTATGTTATGAGCTGTACATGCTTGTTCAAATCTGTCCAGATAGAACATTATGTCATCACTGGAAGGACTAAATGTTGGTAACTTAATCTTAAAAGTATCATTATTAGCCTTACCAGAAGATGAACCCTTGTTTGAATCATTACCATTACTCATGCTCGTCAATTTCAATTTTTCCAACTCTAAAGCTAAGACCTTTTCTTCATGTTCCATTTTTTGCTTTCCTCTCATCAGACTCTCTCTGTAATCTTCTTTCCTCAGCCTGAGCCTCTTTTTGAAGTCTTTCATTTTCAGCTTCTTTTTTCAAGTCTTTTATTTTCAGCCTCTTTTTCAAGTCTTTTATTTTCAGCCTCCACGTCTTTTATTATCTCAGCTCTTTTTCCTAGTTTTAATTTATCAGCTCTAGCTGTAGCTGAGTTTTTCTCTCCTCAGCTTCTGATTCCCTTTTTTGTTTTTCCATTTCCATTTGGAATCTTTTTTCATCCACCTGCATCTGCAGTTTCTTTTGTTCAGCTTCCATTGCTTTATCATATCGAGCAGTTGCAAATTTTTCTAACTTATCACCAGTCTTCCCAAGCAATTTACCCTGCTCAATAAAGTGCTCAAATGTAGACATGTTGTCTAACATATGAGTCCAAAACCTGAAATAATTAACTAATTTATTTCAAACCTAAGTGTATCAAGTCTTAATTAAGCACTTGTATATTCACATCACATTATATTATCCCAGTCTCTGTGGGAAACAAGTCTCCAATCAAAGAACTTGTATATGAAATATCAGCAATCAAAACTTGATCATAAGTGCACTTCTCATTCAATAGTGCACGACACTATTCATCATTCATTTATCATCAGTGTAGTAGTAACAGTGCATTAGCATAGCCCATTAACTAATTACTATAACTGTAAACAATGACTATGTAAACACATGCAGAATGTAAACATTGAAAATGTAAACAATGCAAACAATGTAAACAATAACAATGTAAACAATAACAAAGATCAGCAACAATACAAAAACGTTCGCAGAAATCAACTACAAATAAAGCAGAAATTAATGAAATATCACAAAAAATGTGACGATATCTGCGATAGAATTAAACAAAATACATGACACCACAGTGTATAAACAAAAATGTTGTATGAAACTAAATTATAGACAAGAGTAGGCTAACAAATACAAACAAATCAAAACAAAACTAAAGAATGCGAAATAATAACGAAAACAATATTAAACATGTCATCACAGCTAACATAAATAGCAACAGAAGTCGCTTAGCAAATTCCAGTATCGGAAATTTGCAGACCCTACAGAAAACGCTCACAATAGACGACCTCTATGACGTGGCATAATCTAACGGAGACACCACCCAACCGAGAACCCGCTGAAATATAAACATATAAATATGCAAATAACATATAGACATATAACATATAGAATGAGATGATACACAGAAGACTCAGCAGAAGTATAAGGGCACAGTTTACATACAAACAGGCCACTTAACTTATAGGCTTCCAGTCGTAGAACAGCAGAAAAAACGGATGTCAATCAACGTCCTAAAGAGCGAAGCTCCAACGATGATGGCACATCTGAACTGCTTCCACTGCTAACACGATGGTACAAGAGCTTCTGAAACACTGTGTGTTGAGTTGTTTCGGCACTTGACCTTCTAATCCAAAAGTAAGTTGATGGAAATCGGTACTTGGCCTTCTTCAGAAAACAACCCGTTTCAACCGGCACTTGACCTTCACAAAAAACGACAGCACTGGAACCTTGACAGCAGCAACTTGCTTGACTTGCGTAAAAGATAACAGCAGTCCGAGTTATCCGGCAACATGTAACAACGCCGGGTACTGTCAAATTCTTGTTTCCGTCAAAAAGTTGAAATTTTGACTTTTACCGGGCAACGCCGAGTACTTTGAAATTTTGAAGATGTTGACTGTATTGAAGAATGTTAATTTCTTGAAGGATGCTGATGAATTCTTGTTGAAAATGAAGTGGGTAAGGGACCCCGTGTTTGCTGGTACCAGAATCAAACCAGCTTATGGCCACCAAATGATGCGTGATGCCATATGATGATGGATGGTATCCGCATGTCTGGTTTTGTGTAGTGTGCAGATGTGTTCAGTCAAACAATGTTCATACAAAAATAACAGGGCAATCCACATAGGACGTCAGTAAACTCACGACGTATAAAGTCAATGATTCTTGTAACAGCCGTTGACGTTTTTCTTCATTATTTATTGTGGACGCCACAGTGTGACAAAATGGTTACGCGAATATGTAGGCACATCAAACAGTCATTATCACAGCAACATTCAATACAGCAATAGACGGTAGACAGCATTACAATGATGAGTCAGATGCATGTTATATTTCATAGTGCTGTAAATGTAGTCAGGTGAAAAACTCCATCCTTTTCTATAACAGCCAGGAGATAACCAGATGTATGAGATCAGTTCACTCTCCTTAGTCTGACTTCAGCAAGACAGACACGTCTGCCGAAGTATAAATAATGTCCTCAAAAATATCCTCTAGATAATAAAGGTTTTCCAAACCTAGTTCATTTAACAAAGTAGCAAGTAATGGTCCTTGGGACATGCATCAACCGATGCAGTACAATACAGCGACATGTGAGCTGGGAAAACATCTCGTGACGACGACTTTCGAAGACAGGCTATGAATCGAAATCGCTCACGACCCAAAATCGATAGAGTTAATGAAAAGTCAATTTACCTTGCTTTCAGGAAATACACAGAAATATCACGCCTCCCGACATGTGGGAAACACTAGAGGTATTATCTCGAATAAACGAAATATCCATTAAGAGGACTACACATCCCTGACAGAACAAAAAAATAGCGGAGATCCCCTCTTCAACGAGGCATCTCTTTCGCCATTCAATACCAACGCGAGAAGACAAATGCTTACCGAGAAAAGTGACTATAAATTTCAAGCAGTTGTTGCCCTTGCGTTATAAAATAGATATTGTAATAAAACGATGTTGCGAGAATTTATCACGCAACAGGAAGATAATTGGTCACCCTACCTCTCGATATTGGACATAGTTTATTGAAGTCTTTAACACTTCACTCCCCTACGTCAGTATCTGCTATGAGACTACCTTTAACATTTTTATAGTAATTTCCTTACCAATTTTACGGCAGAGCCCTTGTTTATTTAACTAGACTCTGACACGAACAGTTGAACAAACTAAAAATAGACCAGACATGCATGTATCCATGTGGGGAACGTAACGAAATATTAGGCACATGTTCTCCACAAAAAGTCGGCTCCGTGAGAAGAGTGGACTGACAGCATGGCCTTCGCGGAATATTTTTAAGGGATAAACTACGGTGATGAGAGAAGTCTCAGACTGACCACCAACTTTGTGAGGGATATTTATATGGTTATGCCAGTGACTGTGGTAAGTTGGGATGATATAAATATTTATAGTGGACTTAGTGTACTGACTGAGATCAGCTGTGAAGGCATCTGTATCTAATAGGTGTAGTGTGTTACAGATAACCTTACTTTGCTACCACATTTAGACCTCAGCAAGACTTATTCTGGGCTATTGTGATGACTACGTTGACTGTCTAGGGTTATGATAATGAAGAAGTGTAAGTCACAACAACAACAGACAGATAAATACTTTAATTAAAATCCACAACACCTTACAACACTGTGACAAGCACATACATATAACACTCTATAAGACTATCTTAAATGAGTCAAGTGTTAACTTTTGACGGTGTACTCTCCATAGAAAAAAAAAAGCGAGTTGCGTGATACTGTGGTTTCCGGTGCGCCTTCTGGCCCAGTATCTATGACTTTAGCACCTGTTCAACGGGAGAGTGGGCTCATCCCTAATCTGTTTATGTTCCCAGTAGTAGACTATTCGCAAGCAGCCTGGGGGTGTCACTGCTCTGCGCGGACCTTGTTTACCGAGGCGGCGTCCGAGCTCGTATGGTGAAAATATGGTTGCATTATCTTCAAAATAGCCCTGTCTTTCCTGCCATCCTGCAACTTTGAGTTAGGGAGTTCTGAGCTCCAGTCTCTTTCCCAGGCATTTTATCCTGGCCTGGCACGCATACAGAGGACCCCACTTCTGGTTCCAAGTTAGCAGTTGGGGATAGGTGGGGTAGCACACTGTGCATTCCCCGTCATCCAGGGGGCTCTCCAACTATGCAGAGCTTGCACAATGCTGTGCTCTGGTTCTGGGCTCACCCAAGGAATCCTCACGTCCTGCACAGAGCCACTTCCAGATACCCACCACCTGCCAACCCCCCATTGTAGAAATCTCCTGCATGCGGCCATCCAGTCAAGAGCCAGTATTAAGTCTGGTGCCCAAGTGATCCCCCCAAGCTCAGTGTGCAATTCTGGGTTCTCATCATGCTGCAACACAGGGGGGATTGTGATGCTCAGCCATCTCTCTCAACTCTGCACCGATAAGTGACATCGGGGACTTAACTGTGTCTCAGTACTGGGAGGCCCCATTTCCGGGTACACCACACACAGCCAATTGAGGCAACGGTCGCCGTGGGCGTGTCTTCAGTGGGGAAGTTGTGGAGTCTTCCTGTCCATGTTCTTGCACATCCTCACACTGCCCGCAAGACATCGGAGGTTTGGAGAGTGGCCTTCTCTGCTTTTTTGAGCCGGGGTGGGCTCCCCGGGCAAGTCTCGATGGGGATCGGGACGTGTCCACGCCCCAGTGGGCCCAGCATCGGCCGCATCTGTTGGAGGACTTGCTCTGCCAGGTTTGAGTTAGTAAATTCCAACTTTGTCATCTTCTTGGCATTGTGATGCTGGGGTGCCTGTGGATTTCCTAACGCCCCGGGTAGAAGCCAGAAGTGTACTGTGCCAGCTCTGGGGGAGATAAAGGGGGTGTTTCTGCGTCTCCTTGTGATACGTAGCCACGGTAGGGCTCACAGTGCTCTTTCCCCGCCACCAAATTGCCTGCTGGTTACGCCGAGTTCTCCGAGGCTCTAGGCATGTGACCAAGAGTTGAAGGCAATAGGATCGTCACGTCCTGAGTCCCTGTGCCTGTACGATGGGTTCCGATCTTCAGGGAGCAGTCCACACTCGTTCCCACTCCCAGGACTTGTTCAGTATCCATCTGGCTCCTTCCCACCCACAGAGGGCGTGTACGGTGTAGTGCACCGGTTTTATTATCGAGGTTTGCTCCTCTAGATCCGTTGTGTTTAGCCTGAGGATTCGCACCCTCAGTTACCAGGACTACCTCGAGGAGGGTGTGGCTCTTCACCACGCACAACGATCTTGGGGTATGAGAGGTTTTGCTAGGCCAAGAGACTAACACCGCAATGGTCGCTCCTTTCATGAACAGAATTCACTAGGCCTAGGGTGAAGCAAGGGGGGAAACCCACTACCCACAACACCAGCACATCATACCCCCTGTCTGTAGACTTTGCCCCTGTTAACTTTTAAAAATATGTATTAATTCCTTTCAATATTAGATATCCTGATTCAACTACAGAGTGAATCAGGAATCACAATCAAATGTAATCACGGAGCCGCGCTAGCGTAGTGGTTACAACACCGCTCTGGCGACCGGGTGATACAGGATCAAACCCGGGCGACGGCATTTGAGGATTTTTCGTCGACCGGGATTTGGACTGGATTAACTCGAGACCTGGCGAGGACATTTGAAGGAGTGTCGTCGACCAGGGACTGGCGGCTCCTGAGCCGACCCAGCTGCAATGGGTACCTCCGAAATCGGCGAGTATTTGCCTGAATGGCGAGGGACACCTGTCTCTGTACAAGAAATAAAGGGATACTCACGTAAAATCAATGTCAGGTTAGACATAAAATAATAACCTGAGTTTCGCCTCGAGTATTAGCGGGCGAACGCAAAAAAAAAAAAAAAAAAAAAAAAAAAAAAAAAAAAAAAAAAAAATGTAATCACAAGTTGTATGTACACAATTTATTCATAGGATCTTTGTACTGACATATATTATTATTACAATATGAGTGTAAGTTGTGATGTAGAACTAGGAGGTAATACTGGCTTTTTAAGCTAGGTTGTTGTTTGTCATCATGACTTCATGTGTTTGATACTGGTGGAAATAATATTGGAAAGGTTCACAGTTTCTTTTATTTGAAACAAATAACTGTCCCTCTTGATTTAATGTAAAGTCAATTTTAGAGGGGGGTATACAAGATTGAGCTGCTCTGGCCAACGAAATCTTAACTTCTGGGTGGGCGGCAGGAAAACTGTCTCCTCTGCTCGCTTGCTTCATAGTTATCTTTGGAAACAACACTGGTCGATATCTTGAACAAGGAGTATGCTACCAGCCTCTGGATTCAGCAAAACTCAGACCAGGTGCTACTCTATTACTTCAAGACCACGGTCACTGAAACAAGAACGTTGTACCTCCTACTTCAGTACTAAGTTATAACCTATTTCCACAAGCACAATGAATCGAAGCACAATACATATGTAAAATATAAACAAACCACAGAGTTTCAATGAAGTGTTATTGCGGTAGGCCAGGAGTAGGTCTATATGTATGCTAGCTTTGATATTGAATCTATCACTACTATATTCAAATGGAACTCTAATTGACCAATGAGACCATGTTTACAAAAGCCTTTGAAAAAAATGTACCCTTCCTCCCGTTTCCATTAACAACCAAAAATAGTATTTGCAGTCGACTAATCATGTTCCACCTTACATATTATTCTAGCCAATCAAATTTAACGTGGTGGCCTCGTTTCCCCTAAAGCAGTGTCCAAACACGCCATTATGAGCAAATATGATCCTGTGTTGTCAGACAACACCACTATAATATTTTGGCTATAATTTGTTAATTATTAGACTATTTGCTTAACACCTAACATATTCTTTGTCAGCAAGTCCTAAGGCACCCAAATATATAAGTTTAATGGAGCCAAGTGGCTTCGTTACAAATATGTATTAATCTAGGATAGTCGTGTAATTGTTTTTTTTAATTTACTGTCTTAGAACCGCCACCTGTTCTGCCTTTTCGACTGTTCTGTCAGTATAAAGTCAGGATTTCAAACGTAAAACAGTATTGTGTCATGTTTCCTAATAAGCATTAAACATGTTTTCAAAACCTAACCGTGTATTGGTAGTGTTTTTTGTCACTGTTTATTTGAAAAAAATCAAGCCTGCCTGCCTTTCGCGTGGGGTGGCATCGCGAGACGACGCGGTAGCATTGCATGCGTTCCTCCGTACATCTCTCTCTCTCTCTCTCTCTCTCTCTCTCTCTCTCTCTCTTTTAAGCCCGTCTGTCTTTTAGTTGTGTAGTGTATATAATGACATTAATGTAATATTAAATCTAGGTCATTAAGCAGTTTGCGTATCTCAAGGTTTTCTAAGAAACACAGTACCAGTTTTATTTTTTTGAAACGCGTGTAGTTGATGCAGTAGGCTTTACTAGCAAACGTGAAAGCGTTACAATATGCAGACGAAGTAGAAAAAGGGGATCTCGGGTTCAGTCATTATGGCGTTCTACAACGCAGGTGTACGCCATTGTGACAGCACTGGTCCTTTACCATTCTTCTTTCCTTTATTGAATTACTTCGTTAGGCTTTACATTTACTTTCTAATTTAGATATGTGGATTAGAATGTTTCACGACAGTGACACCTGAGACAAACCGCCAACAGTATGAGAGAAATAGATGTGGTTATATGAAAGCTAACTAAGATGAGGAACTGGTTACTAACATGAGGTTGTGTATTGTGTTGTACCATCATGCTCCATAAGCGTGAGAACTGAACATTGGTTACCTCGTCCAAAAATAAGGATCTTCAACTGAAATACCAAGGCAGTCCTATTGTATGGACCCGAAATATGGAGAACGGCAAAAAGAACAACCGAGAAGTTATATACTTCCATAAATGGGTGCTTGCATAGACTGAAATTTTGTGAACGGTCAATAATTTAGGAACTGATGAAAGCACTAGATAAGTGCCTGTGGAAAAAGAGATGAGATGAAGTCGCTGACGATGGATATGACACACATTGAGAAGATATGTTGATAGCATTAAAAAGTCTGGCATCTCCAGGGTAAAAGATGCAGTTAGAGAACGGAAACAAAAATATGGAGTTGGAGTAGGGTTCCCATTCGTCCCGTTTTTCCCGGGACAGTCCCGCTTTTTTTATAAAATGTCCCGGTGTCCCGAATTTATTCCAAATGTCCCGCTTTTTAATGGTCCTTCCTGAAAAAAAAATCTTTGGGTAACGGATTTTATTCCGTGTTTTAGTAGTGTTACTTTATCAATTTCCGGTTACAGTGGAAGTGTTACAGAAGTCAGATCTCCTTAAAAAGGTTATTGCTATATCAGCAGATAATACAAATACAAACTTTGGTGGAAAGAAGAGAAAGGGACAGAATAATCTGTACTTCAAAATGCAAGAAAACACTGTGAACAATTTAATTGGTATTGGTTGTCCTGCACATGTGATACATAATGCTGTGCAGATTGCTGCGGATTGCTTACCTATTGATCTTCAGTTAATAATTAACAAGATTTACCAGCATTTCCACATTTATTGTGTACGAGTTGAGGAACTCAAATCATTTTGCGAATTCACCAATACAGAATATAAAACTGTTTTTGGTAACAGCAAGACAAGATTGCTCTCTCTCTCTCTCTCTTGCCTGCAGTCCAGAGAGTTATTGACATTTTCCCTGCATTGAAGTCATATTTCCTTTCCATTCACAAATGTCCTACCAGTCTCAAAAATTTCTTTGAAAATCCACTTTCAATTACACTCCTGCATTTCATTGCCAGCCAGTTAAAAACCTTTTCTGATACCATCAAATGTGTTGAAAAGCAAGAGACAACAGTAATTGAAGTGAAGGATGAAGTAAACAAACTGGTGGAAAAATTAAACTACAGGAAGGCAGAAAAGATTCTTACCACTACTAACGAGAAATCAGTTGCAAGAATTAGAAAAAGAAGGACACATAACAGTTGAAAAGTTTCAAAGCTATGCAGTAGATTTCTATGACACCTGCATTGAATATATTCAGGAGTGGTGTACACCATTTCTTACGCCTCTTCAGTCTATGGATTGGATCAATTTGAAGGGAAAGGAGTCTGTGACTTGGAAGAACATCCAAGAAAGCTACATATTCATAAAGACAGTGTCACCAAATTTTTACTATAAATGAAGAGGACTTATTTGATGAGTTTGCATGTATGAAAAAATATTGTGAAAGCAAATTTGATGTGTGGAGTGAACTGAAGGATCAAAGTGTCAGTGAAAAATGGTGTGAGATGTTGGCTCATTTTACAAAGCAGGATATAAATGCTGAGAACCTGAAATGCCTAGTTAGTTTTTGTTTGGCACTGCCAGGATCCAATGCAGCTGTTGAACGTGTTTTTTTCATTAATAAATGCGCTTTGGACAGACGAAAAAAACAGACTTAAAATTGAGACAGTGAAAGCTTTAACCATTATAAAGACCCATTTTAAGGATTTCTCTTGTGCTGAGTTCTATGTCCAAATATCAGAAGAAAAAAAAAAACTTCTTGAACAGGCCCATCAATCTGATAAATATTCTGATGAATCTGAAATATAAACTTGACTATTGTGTATTTTTTAAAGGTGCGATTTTTCTAATTAAGTATGTTTGTAATTTAGAATTCTTTTTTAAAGTGGAAGTTGTGTTAGTTAATGTGTGTATTTTTATACCAGTATCTTATTTTAAGTGCAACATATAATATATAATAGATTTATTTGTGCTTTACCTTAATTTTTAACATGTCCCGTTTTTTTACAAAATGTCCCGGGTTTTTTAGGTAAAAATTTGGAAATGTCCCGGTTTTTAAACAAAACATTATGGGAACCCTAAGTTGGAGACATAAATAAAAGAAATGAGACAAACATGGAATGACCTTGAACTTATGACACGGAACATGAAGGCTCTAACATGAATTTGTTCATGGCCTGTGCTCCTGTGGGACCATAAGGGTATTTCACATGATGAATGAAGTCCTGTTTTTTAAACACAGCAATAACTTGACAAACACCTGACACTGGTTAAGTACTCTTTGATTGGACGTACTCAGTTAAACTCTCCGACCAGTATTTGTTATTTGTTTTCTGCTGTGCGTCGTGTGTGACGTAGGCAGCACATGCCGGCACTGCGTGTCAAAGTAAGTTTGTTTAAATTCAACGCCATTTCAATCATTAACTTGTTTGTTGTTGATCTCCCTAATGCATTAAAATAGCGGCAATAACGATCGTGGAAAAGAAAGAGTATGCTAAGCCCAGGTACGTGGTTCTTTCCAGATTCCATATTTGTTATAACTGCCCTAAGTAACCATAAAGACAGCGAATTAAACAGCTTTCTAGAAGCAACAGTGATAACAAGCTATGAAATAAGGAAAGTGAAAATGCAGTGGATTTTCTGTCTGCAGGAAGATTTTTTCTTCTTTTTGTTTTTAGTCCCATAGCAGATACTGCTCTGGGGGGGGGGGGGTGAAATGTTAGAGTCTTTACCGTACTAAGTCCACCTTCGAGAGCTGAGATGACCAGTTCCCTTCCTCGCTGCCTTTTTCATTCCCTAACTCACGAGCAGAGTCAGGTACCAATTTATAGCATGATGTACTGAACTTGAACCCGGTACTTTTGCCGCGAGAGACCATAGCTCTAACCATTGTATCAATCGGACTCTCCGCTGGAAGATATATGGAAGTAAAAAGGCAGATAAACTTGCCAAAAAAGGCGGAAGCTAATTCAAGCTGAGGACAAGACAAAATGTTAACAAATAAAAGCGGTGATTTAAAAACAAATCTTCACAGAAATGTGACATAGAGAACAATCAGAGATAGTGGTATAATAGAGGAATACAACTCCTTACTAATAAGAGATCATGTGATAATTTTCAGACCGAGAACCAGCATTGTAGATTCACATTCCAACCTGTGGAAGAAATTAACAATTGGACTGACAGGCATGTGTCCAATTTGGAAAGACAAACAAACAGCGGAGCATGTGCTCTAAAACTGTCAACTCCACGAGAAAAGCAGATCGAGAGCTTGGCCTTGACCAAACCAATTAAGAGAGGAGTCTGAGACAGAAGGTCAACTTTATGACAGAAATAGATGAGTTCGTATGAGATTTTTTTAAAAAGTCTCCGTAAGATTTTTTCAGAAGAGTTACATGCCATACCTTGCTTCTCCCGCGAACCGAAGTCAAGAGTTCCTAGCCATCTCAGCTAGCCTGATTACCTCTACACCAGTAATTCTTAAACAGGGGCGCATGCAACCTCTGAGTGTGCGAGGTCCACCTCTTGGAGGTGTGAGACATGCTAGATATTTTAGTAAGCGAATCAAAATAAACACTATATAATACAAACAACTCAAATGTAATTGTACAAAATAAGACATTGACAACGTAAAGTAGATACGGAACATTAGTCACAGTTTGTAAATAACATTCTTTTATCTCTTTTTCGCATTCCTGACATATTTTGTGAGCTTGAAGATAAAAGGGTGCGAGGCTTCTTAAGATGCTTTAAAGGGGTGCGAGGTTTCTTGATATGCTTTACAGGGGTGCCAGGTTTCTTAAGATGCTTTAAAGGGGTGCGAGGTTTCTTAAGACGCTTTAAATGGTGCGAGGTTTCTTAAGACAATTTAAATGGTGCGAGGTTTCTTAAGACGCTTTAAATGGTGCGAGGTTTCTTAAGACGCTTTAAATGGTGCGAGGTTTCTTAAGATGCTTTAAAGGGGCTCGAGGCTTCTTATGATCTTTAAAGGGGTGCGTGGCTTCTTAAGATCCTTAAAGGGATGGGAGGCTTCTTAAGATGCTTTAAAGGGGTGCGAGGCTTCTTAAGATGCTTTAAAGGGGTGCGAGGCTTCTTAATGTCACGAAAGATTTGTGATGTTATAAAATGAAAGATATCCTGGACAAAAAGATGTATCAGATGATACCAGGATAGTGCCAGGTAAGAGTCTGGTCTTACAAGTAATACCCCCTTTTCTGAAAAGAAATAGGGTGTATTGACATCAAAGGTTAGAATCAGCTGTACAAATCTCAGGTGTTTGAAAGATATGTCCTGAAGATCTATTTGCTCCTTTCGTAGAGTCACCTTTGGTAATATGTGTTGTTATGTTGACAAGTTTATCTAGGGGTATTTAATTATCTTTCAATCTATCAAACTAACTATGCATCCAACAGAACTTGAACTTAATGCTAGTAATCTCAACAAGTCTGAAGGTACATATTTACAATTTAATAATCATAAACCGGTTCTCTTTTGGGTTATGATAATTCAAAAGATATTTACATTATATAAAATCAATAAATATAGAAACTTCAATTATCAAAACCCAATCTATTACTAAAGTCTCTGTTATCTTCTATACTGAAGAATAATTTTTATATTTCACTACAATGTCACTGTTGTTGACTGTGTAGTATAGGATGGATTTATAATGTCTTTAACGCATCATTCACTGTACTGTTCTTAAATGTTATAGTCTTTAGTAGTGCTAGCATTTATTTACTGAACACGCTGATCAGTGGCAAGATAAGCCACTTATCTTCTTTATTAGGAAATTCCACACTCTCCTGCCGTGGTCTAACACATCAAGGATTTGCCAGGCAGTTGAACCAGCTTGACTGGCTGCAATGATTCCAATGAGCTCCTGCACCTTCAAGTCCAAAGTGAATACAAGTGGAAATCGAAATCTTCAGGTTGATTGTAGGATAAAACCTGAAATTCACAAAATAAATTCGCAACCCATGTATGGTCCAGCACTACTCTAGTCCTCCTACACATAATGGACATAACAGACAGTGTCTGTCATTGTGCTGACACATGCACAAGACAATTTACCTTTCCATCTATCACAGTCAGTTCACTGTGACTAAAATTTCCTTAAGTTGATTCCTTTATCCATGATTGGCTTCCATACAATGATTTGGTAATGTATAAATTTACAAAGTAATACCTTCATCGATTCTTTACAACAATTCCTGTTCATTCTTCATTAGTTTCCATTATCTTATACCTTTTACAATGCTGCCTTTCGCCGCTAAAACCAACACATTCTTTGCAGCGAGCAACACAGAAGTCCTTTAAATCGGAACACAGGCTTCTTCACTTTTTAACACACACGTTGATTAAGCACCGGAAAAATACATAAATATGTACATATATATTTATATAAAGTCATTCTTACCCTCAGGCAAAACACACACAGGCTGTTAATGGCTTCTATGGTCTGCGCAACAGATGCGGTCGGCAAAAGTACAATACTATTACTGGTTACCGCTTCTTTCTAGACAGCTTGTTTTTTCAAATATGTGTTAATGGCGTCAGAGAGCCAAGGCCAAGGCCTTTTCTAACTACACATCCGACCTCAGAGGTGACAGGGTAAGAAACGGCGTAAAAATTCCCAAAACTGAAACAAAATTTTCCTCTCTGTCCAATGTGTAAATTTTTGTTTTCCAATTATCTTCCTTATTTATGGGTCGATTTTTGTCATTTAAAGATGGAATTAAACTGTGGATTATTTTGTATCGCTCTATCTATACATCAGTTAGTTTGCAAAATGCATTTAAATATATGCGTACTTTAACTAGTTAAGTTGGACAAATCCTGATGTAACACAGCTCTTTTATTCGTTATATGTCTTACCAGAATACTATTTGATAAAGTTTTTACACTTACCTCTAGATTAACATTTCCTTTGATGAATTACACAATTCTCCCCAGTGATACTTCTTTATTCTTTATGAATTTAAATATTATCGTCCTATCGTTTACACAAAACTGGTCCCTAGGTTTTGCACTGTAAGTTTCGTACCACAATAATAATAATAAAGGTCCGTTTTTATTGGTTGTTGTATTAGAGAGTTCCTTACCTAATGCGTGCGGTATTGGCCAGATTTAGAAAAATGTGTTGTAAGACAGACCAAAACACGACACTTAAGATGCTTTAAATGGGTGCGAGGTTTCTTAAGATGCCGTAAAGGTATGCGGTACATCTCAAAGGTTCAGAAGCACTGCTCTACGAAAAGCACCGCCTGCAAAAGACAACCATAATCGTCGGCTTCAGATTCAGTCATACATCATTGTTATCTCAACAAACGTTTTTCATCGGATATCACACGGCTTTTCCATTTTCTTTTTCTAAATATATTTTAAACCTCAAACCTGCCTCGCGTTACGATGATTCTGCTCTATTTTGGTTACTGAGTGACCTATCTAGTTTGAAAATCTCAAACTGTTTTATCTTTCAGAGATGTCTGAGAGTGGTCTTCCAGGCGCGTGTTTGCTAGTCTAACAATGGATGACGGAGACACCTGTCCTATAAATAAAGTTTCCAGGTATTTTTCAGCCAGCATCGTTTCATGGTTCTTTCTTCCGTCAGAAGTGGCGGGGCTGTGGGCGCGGGTGATCACGTCTCTCCACTATTTATTTTCTCAGTCTTATTTATCAATAAAGCGCCGGATTGGCAGAGTGGTTAAAGCGTTTGCCAATCACGGCTAAGGTTACCGGGTTCCGGGTTAGAAATCTGATAGGTCACGCTCCAGTCTATCCAGCTGTAAGTGGGTATTTAACTCAATTGTTGAATTAGGAAAGACAAAGACAACAAGGAAGGGAATTTATCATCTTATAAAACTAGACCTAATTTAGTGAAATGTCTAACAGTCACTTCCCTACGTCAGTATCTGCTAACGGACAACATTTACATGTTATTTATCAATACTGTTGTTACTTTCAGTCCACGAAGTTAACCTGTTTTGATGTCTTCTGTATTTGTTATCCACTATATCTTTTCCTTCTTGTTGTCATAGCATTTTGTAGCTACTCTCTCCTCATAACATTCACATAGAAAGTGGATTGCATCCTACTATTATTGTAATACGTTTCTTTTGTATACTGGCATCTTTTAAAACATTCTAGTTACTCTTTTTACCTGTCTAGAGTATTCTTCTTTTCTTCTGTAAAGTAAATCATTGTGATCTCCATTGTGATCTCCATTGTGATCTTGCTGATTGTTCATTGCTGGCTTCCATATGAAGCATTTTCCATATGTTACATGGCAGGATCTTTTTCTACTTCCATTGATAAAGGTGTTTTGCGTAAAAGAGTTTGTATTTTATTAAACGCTGCTGTTACTTCAGCAATGCTAATCTCAACGTCTAAAATGCATATTCCACCTGACATTATCAACGTGGCTAGGTATTTACATCTATTCGCCACAAGACTGCTTTGTGGTGCTTTCTGGACAAGTCTGTTTCTTGGAGACGACCATTATGTCTGCCATTTTGCTATTAAGCTTAGGCCTTTATTTTCACTTGTTGTCGCTATATTGGGGGTCGGAGTGGCTAAGAGATATTACGTCCACCTCTAATTCTAAAGGTACCGGGTTCGGTTCCCAGTACTGTTAATATATTTGATGGACATTTTATTTGAGAACCAGTGGGTCCTAATGATGTCATACTCCCCCCTGATATCCTGGTTAGTGAGATCGGATGCCTAGCCTTCTCAAATAAGGGTGAAAAAAATAAGAGGTCCCATGTGCAAGTTGCGCATTGTGACATAACGACTCGTTTGCTTTTTCGTAATTTCCTCTCAATCGCCTTTATTACCTATTATTTCGGCATATTTAACCCTTTGAACCCGCAGTCCCGGTATTTCGGTTTCTTCAGCAATTTCTAATCCCCGCAGTCCCGGTCAGTTTACTTCAAAGGATTTTCACACGTACCTGAATTCCCATAAACGGGCTATAAAGCTGCGCTACGGTTGGGTGGTGATTAGTACCAGACTGGACGGGCTAGATGGTGTAGTGGATTTGATGGTATTGTATGATGGTGATATTGCTACGTGTGATGCATGAGGTCAGCTGTGAAGGCTCTTGAGATAAAAATGTAACTGTGAATTGTCAGAAGGCCCTTCTTGCTACCACTACGACCTCACACCTATCTTTTTTTTACTAATGAATGTGGCTACGTTAAATGTCTAGGGTAATGATATGTAATGTGTTGTGGTAGTTTACATACACACACAGATATTTACTAAGTCTAATAATATTAATAAATGTTATAATACACTGAACTAACTCAAGTGTGTAAAAATTGGATAGTAATTTTCTTACATTTATTTGTTCTGAACCAAGGTTTTATTTTGGCCAGAACATATGAAAGGTTTAGCAATTATGAAAGAAATGCGTCAATATTACATACTAAATGCAAGGTGTGTGATAAGGTGTAAATTCTGGTACAGTCACATTGATACCTTATCATAAAGCAGCTGACCGTTTACTTGTTTACAAATATAAAGGGCACAGCACTGTGTATGTGAGTGTAGAGGTCAGGTCAACCCAAGCAGTGCAGGAACGTGAATGTAGGTCAGCCTGTTCGTTAAGTCTTGAGGCGCTGGCAAAGTGCAGTGTTGACATAGAGTATGAGTGTAGATGTAATATACGCGAATGCATGTACAGTTCTAAAGCCTGGCTCAGTACTCACACTAAATCACAAGTAGAAGTCAGTGAAGGTTGTAACAGCAACTGACTTTTTTTCTCAAACTTTAATGTAGTACGACGACATCAGGACATGATCATTTAACAAGACTCAGGAACGTTGTAGACATGATCATTTAACAAGACTCAGGAATATGTAGACATGACGATAGTACATGGATAGCATCATATATCACAAGTCAGTAAGCTGGGCCTAAGCACGATTGTTGCCCACAATCTAAGTTCCCTTCCAAACAAGCCTCAGCAAAAATACCCCGCATTGCTCGCGGGTGTTGATACACGAGTTAACCAACTCTTTCCTGACATGAGTTCATCAGATGTGTTGCTTGCATGCAACAGGCCTTAAGGTAGCAGGCCTATAAGTTTAACTAGCCTCTGTGACTGGCAGGCAAGGTGGGTCAGACCTTGACTATAATATTTTACCGCTGAAACAGCGAGATGCATCAAACTGCAATGTTTCCTGGACGTACACAAGCCCTCAGCTAATAAAGTCAGCCTAACTTAAGAGCTTAGCTCACGTAAACTGTTAGATGCTTTCCCACCCTGGGAAAAGTCAATGAGCTGACAAATATATGTGGTGCGACACTGATAGGCAAGGAGAATAACAAAATGTCCATTTACCTTGATAGACCATCAGAATGCACTAATAACACACACACATGCACGTCTCAAAGACGTAAGAAATATATCACTATCATCGGGGAATATCTTCAAATACTTCTAAGTCCATCCACAGAGGTTTTCCATTTCCCCAGGCATGAAGCCGAAACACAAAGACGTCGAAAACACGTCTTGACCCTCTGACATTTTTCGTTCGACCTCCAGATCGGAAATCTCGTTTAACCCCTTACTAAACCGCGCATGCGCCTGGACGCTACGCTTCCTTGAGCGAAAACTCAAACGCAGTGTTTCAACACATTCCAGGTAAAGATTGACCATTGAATAGATATTTTGATCAAAGAGAAAATAACAATAGCAACTATGCTAATTGGAGGTCAAATAAGAGCAATAGTCTTAATAGAGATAATAATTGTGATAGATCTCAACATGACACTACTAGACTATTGTGTCCTAGTTTTCCTGATTTACTTTGAAACTTATAACAATACTTTTCTACATCTACATATCTGCACATCTATTCTCACTTTTAGTGAATTCATAGTATTATGCTGTCCGAATAATAAGATACATGCCCCGTTCTTTGGACAGTGATTCAAAAATATGATGACAGGAATGTAACATGGCCGCCTTCCTGAGTTGTCGCTCACTCACTCACAGGAGGGTATATATAAGCCAAAGTTAATTTGAAATGTATAAGAATAATTTCTTAAAGTTCCTCCATACAGTTCTACAGTAATCCAGTTACTTCACGTAGACATAACTGCTGTATGGAAGCCCGTCATCTTCGTCGATACAAACATGACCCTAGCGTTGCGAAGCACAAAATTCCAGCTAGGTCTAACCGACATGAGATCATCAAAAATAGGGTCTGGAATTACCTGGAGTCCGAATCATACATGGTACCGTACATTAGGAGAGTCTCTAACACAAACTCTAGTAGAGACACAATCTCCTACAGAGAAAAACCACTTCATAAATCATTTTTACTTAAGAATGTACCAGCCCTTGAAAATGCGTAACCGCCATTGTAAACGGTACCTCGGAACTCATCACGACTTGTCAAGACAACTCCTACTTCCGCTAGAGCGGCATAACAAGAATATAGTCCTGCCTACCCATCCAAAAATATACAATATAGGACTGATTCTACTTGTACTAATAATATGTAATACATATGAATTCAGGCCATAAACATAATAAGCAAATTAATATATTTTCTGGCCCTAACAAATAAGTACGGACATGAGTGCCATATCCATGCGCCGGATCAATATCAAGAACGATTACTCCTATAATCAAAAGTGTGAATCAATCATGAATTATCTAGCTTTACCATAGACAGCATTTCCATACACCAATGAATGAATGTCTATATATTTTCCATATTAAATAGCCATATCGATTTTTGTAATATGTGCGTCAAAATATGCACGCAACAGATTACCACACCCCTCGAGAAAAAAAAATATATATGTTACTAGATTAGTTAATATTATTACTGTTTATAGTGTAATCTATTTTGGGAGAACACTTTAATGGATGTGCTGTTGGGGTGGCCTCATCACTCCCTGTCTATGGTGACTACACATTGTCCATTTATTGATGGAAATTTTATGGGTGTGTTAGCAAATAAGTTGAGTTGGTGAATTCTCAGCAGACCAGGCGCTCACGTAGCTTGAAGGTGTAGCTCTGGTGCTGAGATCTGGTGGCCCCACCTCTCCGTGCTTGGGGGCAATATCAGAAGTCTGGTGGCCCCACCTCTCCGTGCTTGGGGGCAATATCAGAAGGTTGGTGGCCCCACCTCTCCGTGCTTGGGGGCTATAATAGGCTGCTCTGATAAAATGTCACTGCATGGGTCCACTCTGGTAATAATCAACAACTCATTTGACACCACAGTGGTGCCAACTGATACTCACAGCTCTGCAATCAAAGTATTAGTCATGTGTCATAATTCCATCCTTTAACCATTTCTGGACACAACACTACACAACAACAACACCATATAAACGGGTCAGATCTTTCTGACCAAACAACACATCTTACCAAGTTGGTTTCACATAGGCTAGGTTCTCCCAGACTACGTATTCTGAAATATGTTCATTAGTTTCCTGCCCTAGAATAGGATAGGTGATATGTTTCACTGATCTCAACACTTAATCTGTCCTTCCTAATCCTTGCTGAAGTTTATGTATTTTATTTGTCTCTAGACCCTGAACTGGGGCGGGGGGTCTAGAGCGAACCCTTACATGTTGTAAGGAACAGATTATGCTATTGCAGTATCAAATCACTCGAAACCTTAAACAAATATTAAAATGTACAAAGAAATAATTTCGGTCTTACCAGAATTATGAATATAGTACACAGTTAAATAAATGCTAGCAAAACTCAGCTGAGCTGCTGGCCTTATGATGGCGTCCCTCTAAATATTTCAATAGCTTCTGGGAATTACACCACTTAATAATTCACTGTGTCTACAAGGACAACTTATACTGAATGGCACAAAATGCGCGTCTGAGTGCCGATAATATATTCATCTATGGCCAATCACTGCCTTTTCTTTTTTCAAATTCAAATATCCTACCACTAAGTCATTTCATTCATACCTCAGTCAAGTATGCCTTATTGTCTGTTGGTCCGTCCGTCTCTACTTGCGTTTCACACAAAAACACACTTGTTTTTTTGAACCAACCCTGCCTTCCCCTACACAATTTTGCCTTTTAAAGTTATTTTTAGCCACAATTCACCATCCCACCCCGTCTCTTCATTCCAACTAGATTTTAGCACTTGCGTCTTCAAGGCCACAATTTTTTGAAAATTAGTGACATGTTTTATCTCAATGCAGACGTTGGCTGATATGAACAACACAGTCTTTTGTCAATATCTTTCTTATTATCTGTCCGTCTGTATAAATGAAAGCATATTATTTCACTGCTCAAGATGGGCCATCCGACCAGCTAGGTTTTATATTCCTAACATTATTATTAAGAAAAGTTACTTTTCAAATATTTTCTAGAATATTCTGGAATGCGTTGATCACTGCATTCAAATAAACGGGCTAAGATATCGCAAAAGCGTCCAAGAAATGACTGTGCCGTATAACATCCAAGGTCCCTTTTGTCGATTTCTTTACTTTATGTCAACTTGGGGAACGTGACTTTTTCCTCCTTTCCCCACCACCTGCGTCCTTTAGCCTTGCTAGTATCAAGCACGCGTTCAGTCAGATTTTTCCTTTTGATCTCCGTTCTCATCCCGTTCCGTTTTGCCGTCAAGTCTAACAATTTAATTTCCATGGCGGGTGATG
>JAMPIV010020866.1:0-50984 GCA_024509875.1 Oreohelix idahoensis | reverse complement strand
ACGTGGGCTTTGTACTTGTTACCATGGCGACATCTTCCCCGGTTTCAATGAAGCTACAAACTAGAACCAACAGTGGCACAAACTGGATCCATATTAACTTCTATGGGGATGATTTTTTAAAGTACGTGTTGTGTCAGTATGTGTGAACTATATGTCTTCATATTTTCTTCATATAAATTTGTCTTCATACCATGGTGTCAAGTTGAGGATATCAAATGCGAGATTAGTTTTAATTACATTGTAAATTATATGGGAATAAAAGAAAATTAGCGCTACACAACAAATCCGAATCTTCAACTCATTGCCTCGTCGGTCATATCACATGACTCTAAAACATGGGGAACAAGAAAAACAACAATAAACAAAGCCACAGACTTTCATAAATGGGTGCTTGCTTAGAACAGAAGGAATGAAAAGATCTTCCGTGGGTGCCTGCTTACACGAATCAAACATGTGTGAGTGAAAAAAACAAACATGAGAACAAGAAGCTGACGATGGATAGGAAACACACTGAGGAAACTTGTTGATAGCTTTACAAGGCAGTAATTCTTCAGGAATCCACAGGGTAAAAGACGAAGAGGAAGATAAAAAATACACGATGTAGAGAACAGGAAATAGAAACGAAAAAGATCAAGAATATATGGACATAATTTGAGCGGTGGGCACCGGACTAGAGCACGTGATGAATGTGTTGATGGTATGTGCTTTTAGGGGCCTGCTAGGAAGTGATGATGATGATGATGATGATGATGATGATGATGATGATGATGATGATGATGATGATGACGATGATGATGATGATGATGATGATGACGATCTGTCTTTATGAACAGTGAAATTCTTGAATCACCAGTGTCGTCAAGGACACAGTCCGACTTTCCATGCTTGAGCATTCATATTCTCGTGGTGTCATGAAAAATTCGGTTAAATGCGCTGTTGATTTATTTACGTCATCCTGTTGTGGTGTGGGACACATTGTTACGGAAAAAGGGCTTAGCAAAACAAGAGTGTCGAAACGGACGGTTAGGCTTAGGCAAATATATCGGCAACGAATGGTTGGAATAAACTCAAATTTTACCACAATAAAGCCACACTTGGGCCTAATCTATGAAATATTGTATAATATTGCTCCATGGAGTTATAGCAGAGATATTATACAAGTAAATGTGAATGATCGTAAACAGACACATACACGCAGCTGACGTGGGCTATATTGGATAACAAATTGGAGAACAGTCGGAATGACGTCATAATTGTGCACAATAATTGTGCTGAATCCAAGGAATATCGGTTGAAAGTGAGTTTAGAGATATAATGAATTATTGCTTCAAATAACGCACAAACTGCCATTTTTTTGACATCACGGATTGAGAGGCAAAAAAGGGGTTGTGACGTAATTGTGTCTCGGCGGTCTGCGAGATTTCCATATACCGGAGCTAGACTGAAATGCTATTTTTGTTATTAATTGCTGGATTTCAATCAAAATGCACAGACTTAACCTATATCAATACTAGATACACACAGACTTAACCTATATCAATACTAGATACACACAGACTTAACCTATATCAATACTAGATACACACAGACTTAACCTATATCAATACTAGATACACACAGACTTAACCTATATCAATACTAGATACGCACAGACTTAACCTATATCAGTACTAGATACACAGAGAATTAACCTATATCAATACTAGATACGCACAGACTTAACCTATATCAATACTAGATACGCACAGACTTAACCTATATCAGTACTAGATACACAGAGAATTAACCTATATCAATACTAGATATACACAGACTTAACCTATATCAATACTAGATACACACAGACTTAACCTATATCAATACTAGATACACACAGACTTAACCTATATCAATACTAGATACACACAGACTTAACCTATATCAATACTAGATACACACAGACTTAACCTATATCAGTACTAGATACACACAGAATTAACCTATATCAATACTAGATACGCACAGACTTAACCTATATCAGTACTAGATACACACAGACTTAACCTATATCAATACTAGATACGCACAGACTTAACCTATATCAGTACTAGATACACACAGAATTAACCTATATCAGTACTAGATACACACAGACTTAACCTATATCAATACTAGATACGCACAGACTTAACCTATATCAGTACAAGATACGCACAGACTTAACCTATATCAGTACTAGTTACACACATAATTAACCTATATCAATACTAGATACGCACAGACTTAACTTATATCAATACTAGATACACACAGACTTAACCTACATCAATACTAGATACGCAAAATGAAGAGTTTGATGGTGCTGCTATGGAAATGGCGGCCATATTGGATTAAATTGTTCTATTTCAATTTGCTACGGCTTTTTTATTTATTAAGGTATGAATATCAAATTTGAACACAATTTGACATTACATTTTAAGATTTTTTGTAACATGAATTGTTGATAACTTTAATACAAAAAAAGTTGTGGGACTTTGAATTTAGTGTCTAAAAATAGTAACAAATTTGGCTAAATTTTACTTTACGTTTTTGCAATAAGTCAAAAGTTTGATCAGATACTTAAAAATCCAGTTATAAATAGTTGTACAAAATAATGGACAATATAAATGCCAAATCTTATGTCAGTTATTACAGAAGTGTGGAAGTTATAAGAAAATTAGAATGAGAAAAATAGATTTTGAGAAAATCACATTTTTCTCCATAATTAGATTATAATTAAATAAGTATGTAATACTACCCACAAAAAATACTTATTTATCATTGAGAACATATTGGCATCATATCCAGCTTCTTCTGCAGCTTCCTATCTGACTTTCTGCCCAATTTCCTTCCTTTTCTTAGTGCAGTTTTCTGCCGTTTTAGAGCTGAGCACGAGACATTTACGCTTTCTTGCTGCTGCCAGTCGACAAGCCTCTTTTCTACTGTTCAGCCCCAGGACTTTCTTGAAAAATATAGCAGCCTCAGGTCCTTCATTAAATTCAGCATCTGCACTTAAAAGGCAGAATTCCACGCGCTTTCGTGAATGGAAGATATGTTTTGGCACTTTACTCCAAATAACTAAATGAAGGCTCTCATTGGAGTTTGCGGTAGCCTTTTTTCACAGCGACACAACAGTTTCAGATTTGTCAACCAGTCATATACTGGTGTTAAATGTTGGTTCAACAGCTTAAAGTCCAGGGCCGTATGTATACGTTTTTGATGCCCAAAAGCATACTCATTCCTAGATAAGGCTGCTCTATAGTAACACCAAGAGTTTTGGCCAGTAGGACACAGCTGATGCTGTGGATAATCATCAGTCGAATTGCAATGATGTAGGCTAGCCATAATAGCATTCTTCATATCAGATGCAGTAGCATGTTGCCTGATAGCACTGGAATAATAAATGCCAAGCTTTCGGATGGCTGCATCTGTCAGACGGCCACGTCCTCCAAGCGAAACATTTTGCTTGCGGCAATCAGCAAATAATTACGAAGAGCTGTGTGCATTCTTTTTCCTACATGATTGATACACTCTTCTTTGATGATTTCAACATTATGGTCATATGGTTTTATTGCCATGATTTGATTGAATGCATTTCTATCACAGACTTAACCTATATCAATACTAGATACGCACAGACTTAACCTATATCAGTACTAGATACACACAGAATTAACCTATATCAATACTAGATACGCACAGACTTAACCTATATCAATACTAGATACACACAGACTTAACCTATATCAATACTCGATACGCAAAATGAAGAGTTTGATGGTGCTGCTATGGAAATGGCGGTGATAAGTAAGGTGATGTTAAGGATACTTTTGAACAGAATAAAATAGAAATCAGAAGAAAATTTGTCAGAGGAACAGGCTGGCTTTAGACCAAAAAGAAGTACCTCAGAACAAATCTTCAATATTAGAGTACTTATCGAAAAACATCTCCAACATCAACACGATTTATACCATAACTTCATCGATTTCACAAAAGCCTTCGATCGAGTCTGGCATGAAAGCTTATGGCAAGTAATGAGAAAATTCAATTTTGATACCAACATCATAGATATCATTGAAGCACTATACAAGGACGCAAGCAGTGCTGTTTTTGCAAGCAACGACATTGGAGAATTTTTCAAAACAACTGTAGGAGTTCGGCAGGGATGTATCCTGTCCCAAGTGCTCTTTAATATTTATCTAGAACATTTTTTTTTTTTTTTTTTTTTTTTTTTTTTGCGTTCGCCCGCTAATACTCGAGGCGAAATCTCAGGTTATTATTTTATGTCTAACCTGACATTGATTTTACGTGAGTATCCCTTTATTTCTTGTACAGAGACAGGTGTCCCTCGCCATTCAGGCAAATACTCGCCGATTTCGGAGGTACCCATTGCAGCTGGGTTGGCTCAGGAGCCGCCAGTCCCTGGTCGACGACACTCCTTCAAATGTCCTCGCCAGGTCTCGAGTTAATCCAGTCCAAATCCCGGTCGACGAAAAATCCCCAAATGCCGTCGCCCGGGTTTGATCCTGTATCACCCGGTCGCCAGAGCGGTGTTGTAACCACTACGCTAGCGCGGCTCCCTGATCTAGAACATATTATGCAGGAGGCTCTCTACGATTATAAATCAACCATATCGATTGGAGGCCGACCTCTGTGCAACCTACGTTTTGCTGATGATATTGATCTGATAGCTGGATCAGAATCAGAACTTCAAGACCTTACCTCTAGACTGGAGAAAGTAACAAGAACGTATGGGATGGAAATTAATATAGAAAAAAGCAAGATATTGGTGAATAGCCATAAGAAACATGTTCCGACCAACATTACGTTAAATGGGCAAACGTTAGAAGAAGTTAACACCTTTAAATATCTCGGGTCCACTATATGTAGGGATGGAAGATCAAGTAAAGAAATCAAGACAAGACTTGAGATGGCCTCAGCTGCCATGACAAAGTTGAATGTGATCTGGAAAAGTAACATCAGTTTTCCTGTTAAGATCAAATTATACAAATCACTTGTATTATCTATTCTCTTGTATGGGTGTGAGAGCTGGACACTCACTGCAGATACGGAGCGAAGGATTCAGGCTTTCGAGCATAAATGTTATAGAAGAATTTTGCGCATTTGCTATAAAGAGCACAAAACAAATGTCTATGTTAGAGAGAAGATAAACACCTATGCAGGCCACCAAGAACCACTTTTGTCAATAGTGAAACATCGAAAGCTTGCCTGGTTTGGGCATGTAACTCGTCATGACTCCCTTTCGAAAACGATCCTTCAGGGGACAGTCGAAGGTAAACGGAGAAGAGGAAGGCAAAGAAAATCCTGGGCTGATAACATCAAAGAATGGGCAGGACACGGTTTTTCCACACTTGTACGCATTGCTGAGGATAGAGAGCAGTGGAGGACCCTGTCTGCTGATGCTTCCACCATGGCACCCCTACGACCCATGACGGGTTACGGGCTGAGATGATGATGATTTCTATCACCATCACTTAACATGGCGGTGTAACGAAATTTATGTCATGTCACAGACCAACTCCATAAAACACTAGCTGCCTCAGCCTCCATCACACCTGAACTTCCTTGAAAGAAGAACAGGTATGAATTAGTAACACTTAAAATAATGATGTAAGCAAGCATTGAACACTTTTCTATACAATGTATAAAGAAATGATGATAGAACCGCAACTTTGTTCACACTGAATGAATTATGTTCATCAACCGATGATGTGTACGTTGATGCAACAGTTTTGTTGCAAACACAACAATTCACTTTGATGTGTTGAACAAGACCTCTGTTGGCCTTATTATTAATTTCTGCAGACAGCTTCCCATAGAATTCTCTGGACATGCAAGCTGACTAACAAGGTTACATATCTCAGACATATCAACTATAGTTCTGGAGACAGTATTGTTAGGTGTTGAAGCTTCTTGCACCGATGAGGCACTTAGTTCCAGCTTTTTTACAGAACCGTGGTGTGCTGTGGGATAAAGAGGTAGAAGTTGTTGTAGATGAGCTTGTGCTGGCTCTGTGACAGAGTATGAAAATCGAACAACTCGATCAGTCGCTTTAATCCCACAGTCACCCCTTTTTTTCTTGTCAAACAACTCAATTCCACGTGGGTTTCCCTCGCTTCTTAATTAACATGCAAAATAAGTTACGTGTAAGCCATGCCTCTCTCGATATCCGTCTTAATTATTTTAGCCATGCGTACCTGTCTTTTTTTCAAGCGCGATTAGAAAAGCTTTACAGATCGTTAACTGACATTCCTTCAAAAAGAGGCGGGCCAGGGGCGTCTGCCGGCTGTCAGGTTACGACATCATGTCAGCGCCTCGTCCCTGAAACATGGGGCGAGGCAATGGATTTTTGAAGTTCCCTAAGAGAGAGCCGAGATCTGAAAAACCTTTGTTGTTGATTAACACCAGGTAACAGAACAGACGGAGAACCCTCTACACGGGAAAGAAATCTCTGCCGGAACGACGAAGTCGTCGGCAAAAGTGCGAAAAATAACTTTCATTCAGAAATAGACCATAGATTTGCCCGAGGCGCAAATTTTGCCAGACACCGGCGAGATTGCGCTAATTCAGTATATATGTCGAGTCTCCAAAAACTCTGTTATCAGTTTGCTGCAGGATTTCAGGAATGCATCTAGCTCGTTATTGTAGAGCTATATTCAATTGGATTTCTTATAATCTCATCTCATAATCGGAACCTCTTCTACCCCGTGAAACGAGGTGTAGAGGGGACCCAAGTGCACAAGGCCCATGGGCAGGACATGTAATCGAAGTGACTTGGCAAACAGGTGATTAGCCCATTGTGCCCGAACTTGCCCTCATGTGTACTCATAATCGCTATAAAACCACCGAACCATCGAGACGCCATTCCAGCCAAAATGGACAGAGCCTCACATACCCGAAGGTTTCGAGGGATGTCCTTCCTCATCTGCACAAAGGCATTTATAGAGGAACACTCAGGACCCGTAGGTCTGAGGAAAGGAGCAAAATCTGAGACGGACACAGCAATCTTTGTTACTGGGAGGTCTCCACTCAGAGTGGTGTACCACACACAGTCAGTAAAGACAAAGGTCGCCTGCGGCTGAACTTAGACATGCATGGCTTAATCTTTGAGACAAGCATATGACTACTGGCAGGATCAACCAGATAACTGTCTGAACAGAGCATTTCGTCGCTCGCTCGCGCGGGGAGGGAGACAGCGCTCTGTGCAGAGCGGATCCCGGCGGTCCCGGCGATTTTATTCTTGCGAGAACCACTGGCCGCCTGCCGACTAGTCGGACAGGACAGGCCGAAAGCGACACCAGATTACTGACTGCCGGCCCACGACTCGTTGCGAGAGCGGGGCCGTTTTTCGAGACTGTTGTCGAGCCACGATACGGAGATGCGACTGCTTGCTAACATCACTACCGAAGGCTGCGATTTACGGACACAGGAGCTAAACTACTGCCTCGCTAACCGATGAACTGGGAGGGCCCGGTCGTACCGGGATCACCACGCGCAGTCTCTCGAGACAGCGACCGCCAGCGCTCTTGACGAGGGCAACGAAACGAAACGCTTGCCCCCACGGATTTCTTATAGTACGTGGAGATAATTTCAGTTTCCTGACTTGCGGTAAAATATATATATTAGCATTCAAGTGATTCTGTGTGTTAAATTCATCATTTATAATTCACTGGGATTGTTTTTCTAAGTGCTAATATTAGCGTAATTAAATAACGCATAGCTAAGTTTTCCAGTGTAATGTAAATTTAATTACTAGCTATTCCTAAGGAAATAGTTGTTTTAATTAATTAATAAGACGCTAGGTGTTTGATAAACGACGAAGTATAATCATTCCTAATACATCATGTGCAATTTTTATAAATGACTAGTGTTCATATCTCGTGTTAAAACCGTTAAGATAAACTACACACTCGTGGTTTTAAAAAAATATATATATAATTAAATACCGGAGTGATTAACAGGTCTTACCTAAACGCGTAGTGTGTTAGAATATGATTTATATTATGATTACTGTTATGATATTTGTTTTGTTTCCAACAAAATCTAGGCTGATCAACCCTGCGATCAAGATGTCTGAATAGCTCCAGAAACATTCTTAATATATTATCGGGTCTTAGATTTTGACCTGTGCGGTCCTCTTGTTTCTTCCAGAGACGGAGTTCCCACCTATAAACTTTAAGAATAAATCATAACTGGACAAGAAATTACCGAGATTGTTTACATAAAATATTATCAGCCTGTGGTGGCAAGATATTTATATAACATTTGTTCCAGAATACTGACTATCGTGGTTTTTTTTTTCTCGAGTGGATTTATCCAGAAAAAGAATACTTGGGTCCATAACCGGCACTCAACCCAGAAAGAGAGAGAGAGAGATGAAAAGCAGATAGGAGATCCTTTCCTTATACTTATTGGGTTCTACTAGTTTACCCACCAGACATTTTTTAAATATCGGGACTAATGTGTATGGTCCATTATGAACACTTGATCGCGGTTTATAATTTCTACATGAACTACCTGACGTGTACCTTATCATAGCCTATAAACACTATCTAAGCGGGCGTTCCCCATTAGGAAAATTAATCATTATTTTTTAGGAACTGGGGCTCACTTGGAAAAGCACCATCCTGGACTATGTTACATATACACCCATGTTACGTTCAAGAGGAGTAGGTAAGCGTGAATGAATGTGGCCACAGATTGACAGATTGTACGAAAGAATAATGAATATTTCATAATTTTGTGTAATCACAGTACTCACTGCTGTCCTGTCTAGTTCGCTAATACTGTTGTTCCTTTTTTTCAGGGGATAGATTAATTAGAGACTTTGTTCTTTGCTTTAACGTCTATTCCCATACTCTAGTATTACTCTATTGATCCTTTGGGTTAATTACCTCTGCTGGGGTCTACTTTGGGGTTTCCTTTACAAGAGGGGAGGGCCTATTGGGTTAATTGCATTTCTTTATGTCTGCAAACCATACTTTATTCATGTAAATGCTTTTCTTGATGTTGTGATATTTCTAGTGAAAAATAAACATAACAAACCTTAATGCTATAGTGTTAATCAAACCCCTGCCCATTATATGTGATCCATAGTTTGTTTTCACGTCTGTACGTATTATGTCACAAAATTGTGTGTATGTAAGTGTAGTGTAACTTGTACATTTGTATCAGGAGAGAAAGGGCGTCTACATTAAATATAGTCGTAAAGATAGTCTGGATTAGAGCAATTGATCAATCCAGAGACTGTTCTTTTCTCTTACACTAACACCCTCGTGAGAAAACAACTATTTCTTACACCTTATTCTCACATAGTTACCACTATCACCTCTGCTCAGACAGGACCATAAACATCTTCAACCTATCTTAATAAAATCTATGACAGGCTCCCTCATTTACAGTTGAAGCTGACTGTATAACCTCACTCATTACTGCCAGTAATAGCTTATTCACATGTAACTTTAAAAAAAAAAGAGTATATTGTTGAACCCTTTATGCGTTATAATTAGGACAAATGGAGTATTAATTCAAGATTTCCAATATCCAAATACAATACATTCATCCCCCCTCCACTCAGTCATAACAGAGTAGGCCTAAATCAAAACCAAATTTGAGTAAAAGTTTGTGTGCGTGACCTCACCATATGTGACTGCCTGGCTTTCTACATGTTATTAATTTTGTACCATTGCCAAAACAAAATTAGTGACTTTTACCTGCGCTGACGAGCCAGTCTTGGTTCCATCGCTTCACTCTGGCCTTTTCCAGTTGGAGATGACGAGAGCTATTCGTTTTTCGAGGCATTTTCACACACAATGTTCCGAAAAAATGAGACTAACTAAATGTGTATACAGAATTTATCGTCAGACGCCATAATGTGTAAACATCTCGGTTGCAAGTCACGTGGATTCACACAGCCTATGAAAAGTTTAGAATTGCGTGTTCTACCTACACGGAGAAAGCCGATGTCGACTTCCACCCGACGATTTCCATATATGGAATCTTACCCTATTCGTGGACCACTACTGCTACTTGTCCTCAGAATTGTGCCGTTGGGACCAGAAGACGTTAACTTTGGTACTGTGTGCAAGACCATCATTGCTATCTGGCCTTAGCATTGCGTCTCAAGGACCAGGAGCACCTTATCAAAGATAAGTTTACACCAGCAAGAAAATGAGTTCGATTTCTTTCAAAACCACCCGGACATCCAGCCAGCAGAAGAAGAGCTACAAATTAACGGTGAAAGACCAACGAAGGAAGAAATAAAGAAAGCCATAAAGCTTCTAAGAGATGGAAAAGAATCTGGACCTGATGGCATTCCAGCAGAGGCCATTAAAGCAGATATCGACACGGCTACAGAGATGTTATATAAATTACTTGGTAAAGTCTGGGAAAAGAAAGAGATACCAGCAGAATGGAAGGAAGGATATCTGGTTAAGTTGCCTAAGAAGTTAAATTTACAAGAGTGCACAAATTATAGAGGAATAATGTTACTATCAGTGCTAGGAAAAGTATTAAACAGGATTATCCTTGAGAGATTAAAGTCCATAGACAAGAAAATGAGAGATGAACAAGCAGGTTTTCGACAAAACAGATCCTGTACAGACTAGATAGTCACTTTGAGAATAATAGTTGAACAAAGTCTGGAATGGAATTCACCACTATACATCGGATTTGTGGACTACGAAAAGGCATTTGACAGTGTAGACAGAGAATCACTTTGGAAATTGATGAGGCATTATGAAGTTCCCCTGAAGATCATTAATTTAATAAAGAAAACATATGAAGACATGGCATGCAATGTTCTTCATGAAGGACAGCTTACAGAACTGTTTAGGATTAGAACAGGAGTGCGACAGGGATGCCTCTTATCTCCATTTCTTTTCTTACTAGCAATAGACTGGGTTATGAGAACATCGACAACACACAACAGAAATGGAATTCAGTGGACTCTGACTAAACAGTTTAATGATCTGGATTTTGGTGATGACTTGGCTCTTCTGTCCCATAACCGTAATCAGATGCAGGACAAATTGAAAACACTCGATGAGAGGTCACAGCAATTGGGTCTGAATGTACACAAGGAAAAGACAAAAATAATGAGAATAAATGCAGCTAATGATAACAGGGTTGAACTTGAAGAAACACCAATACAAGATGTAGAATTGTACACATATCTTGACAGCAATATAGACAAAGTTGGAGGGAGAGACAGTGATATCAAAATAAGAATACAAAAAGGAAGAGGAGCTTTCATTGCATTGGGAAATATATGGAGATCAAGAGAAATCGGATCCAACACGAAAATAAGAATCTTCAACTCAAATGTGAAGTCAGTCCTATTGTGTGGCTCTGAGACCTGGAGAACAACAAAGACAACAACCAAAAAGCTACAGACTTTCATAAATGGGTGCTTGCGTAGAATAGAGGGATTAAAATGGAATGACAATGTTACCAACGTGGAACTGATGACAAGAACTAGACAAGTGCCATTAAAATAAATTGTAGAGGTAGGGATTAACTAAGAGCCATACATATACATTCCCTAGCAGCATAGGATAGGTCCAGCGAGAGGCAAACTTAGTTATCAGTTCTGTCCTTCTGGAACATTGGAACTACGAGCTTAACTTCCCGACTTTACCTTATGCCATCCCTACGTAGAGCTCACCAGCTTGCTTCTCTGTGTCTGGAAGAACTATTCACTATCTGAGTCAAGTATATCACTTGATATTATCTTTATCATCTATCATCTCGCCACATGAGGCATGTATACACATTATGAAGAAGGCATACATAAAGTTTTCATGATTATCAATATCTGTCCTTTTTTAGCGATGTCACAATCAAGTAACTTTGTAAGTATCTGGATAGTGAGTCTTGTATTAAGGTCTACACCTGTTGGTTTCTGAGTTTTCTAATACCAATTCACATGTGTGTTGCTACCGTTGTAGCTTTTCCCTCCTATGCTCCATCTTACCAAGCAACTGTACCGCTTGGCTTAACCATGTGTCAAGGTTTCTGTATAAACGCTTCTGAGACTGTCGGTTATGTCTTGTGTCTGATATATTCTCCTATTTGTTTCCTAACAACCATGGCACGTTAATGTGACCTGATAGAGGTTCATGGTCTTCACCTGTGGTCGACAACCCAAGAGATTTGGAGATAGAACCACTGAGCTCTCTTGTCAGGTGTCAGTGACTTACAAGTTTGAACAAGTGCAACCTCATTGCATATTTTATCTCTGCTGCGCGGTCTACCTCATACACTTCCAACAAAGTGGTGCACAATTAAATTTAAATGATGTTGTACAGAATGTTAACTTCACTTTACAGAAAAGATCATTTCCTATCTGATGTAGTTCACGAATAATGTTAATTTTGATAACTGAGCGTACGGGATGTGACCTGGAATGTTGTGAAAGTTCTATTAAATCTTGATGACTCCTCAGTTTTTAAGTGCCGGACAGAAAGGTCTGTCCGAAATATCTTCTTTTTCTGTCACGGTTCCACTCCCAACGGAGCATAGGCCTTCAACAAAAGATGGCCAAATCTTCCTGTTTTGTGCAATTAGCTCAGGGTCTTCCCATGTCTTCGTCATCCCATTAATGCCAGTGTCCAGTTCTCTGTTCCATGTATTCTGTGGTCTTGTTCCAACTCTCTTACCCTGGCCATTCCAGAACCGGTGTAGTCTGGTAATGATATCAACATGTTTTCTCAGTGTGTGTCCTATCCATCTCCAGCGATTTCTTCTCAGTTCCACGGGCGTTTTCCTAGTTCTTGTCGTTAGTTGCACATTAGTGATACGTAGTTGTATTAGCTCCTTCAGTCATAAACTAACTATGCGAATACGCCCCTGAGTGCTTGCACTCAGCTTCTTTTTTTTCCTGGTGTTTCTTTCGCGTTTTCTTTCTCTTCTGCTTGTTGTGAGAGCTTCTTTTCGCCTAATCTGAGGTGGCGCCGTAGGAAGCATCGCCACTTGGTACGATCGGCACTTCGTCCTCCCAAGTTTCTGGACTATGCCCAGTGCCTTGATGTCTCTGATACACATATCTTTGAACTTCAGCTGCAGTGGCGCGACTGTTCTGATGCCATCTGTCAGTTGTCTGTAGAAGATATCTTTAAGGATATGACAATCTTCCATGCGGCGTACATGGCTAAGCCTTGGTAGTCTAATGATCTAATAATACAAAAATACAAACACACAAACAGACAAGAACTGAAGTCGGACATGACAGGGACAAAGATCACACGGAAAAACTTTGGCCGGATGGTAATAATGAAAGATAATAATAATAATGAGTAAATATAAATATAATATAATCTTCCTTAGTAATCACGTGATCAATATTTTCAGATTTTACACGTGTCTGGCCACCAACCAAGCCCGGACGTGTACCGCAGATCTCACTCGTGACAGCAAACATCAGAACGAGGATGATGACAGACGAGTTCTTGCAATAGATAAACCAGATCTACTAAAAATACCTAGAGCATATACTAACGTCTTCACTTGTGTCATCAATTTACCTAGTCAACAACTTAGCTGCGCTCGGCTGCATGCAAATGCTAGTATCTGTGGCAACGAGACAAAAATAGATTTTTTCACATTCTTCAATAATGCATCCGACAGTTCCAAGTGTATCGGGTTTAAGTGGGACGTTTTTGAAGAAACCTTGATTTACGATTCAACTGTACATGGTATCGACATATGCAACAGTACCTGTAACGAGGACACACAAAACGCATCTGTTATAACAAAGAATAGAAACACCTTCCCACCATATCAACCACCTTGGTATTGGCCGCCAGACCAAAAAAGCACGCCCAAATGGCATCGTAGAGATCCCGGTAGTAAAGATGACGATGATGATGACAGCGATAAAACCCACATTGTTATCGCTGTTGTCGTCAGCATGGTTGTTACTGCTGCTCTGATCATTTCTGGGATTCTCTTCCACAGACAGCTGATGAGAATGAAGAGACAACCAAACACAAACGATGACTACATTACTCATATTTCTGTTTCAAATGGTGATATACGACAAGCCAGTTAAGATGTTTGCAATTTACACACGACATGTCAACAACAAGTGAATTTGACAAGATTATTTATAATAAGTGAACAGTTAAATAATCATTTATTACGGAAATAATAGTGTCGCTTATAGTAAACCTCATGTGATGTATAATCGTTGGTTTTCGTCATCACACACGGACTACGCTATGTACAGAACTATTATTTAGTCAGTGCCACTTTCCGACAACACCATGGACTGTAATATTGTAATTTTATAAGGGTGTTGTGTCGTTTTAGCGAGACGCGGTCCTTTCAGCCTTCACACAAGGGTCCTCGGGTATATAAGTGCGCATATTCAAATGTAAACGACGTTTTGGTGTGATATAACTGTGTGTAACTTTGCGAAACAAATGTAATACATGAACAACATTATCTACTGTAACATTATAGAATCAGAATGGGTTATGGATAAACCATGTATTGTTACATTATGGATTCAGGGCGTTTTATGGATATCACGTACTGTAATATAATAGAGTCAGAGTGACGTATGGATAAAACTATATACTGTAACATAATAGAGTCAGAATGACGTATGGACAAAACTATGTACTGTAACATAATAGAGTCAGAGTGACGTATGGACAAAACTATGTACTGTAACATAATAGAGTCAGAGTGAATTACCGACAACATCATTAACCATCTACTGCAACATTATGGTGTCAGAGTTACTTATGGACCACACCATGTACTGTAACAGTATGGTGTTAGAGTGACTTATGAACCACACCATGTACTGTAACATAATGGTGTCAGAGTGACTTATGGGCCACATTATATACTGTAACATTATGGTGTCAAAGTGACTTATGGACCACACCATGTACTGTAACATAATGGTGTCAGAGTGACTTATGGGCCACATTATACGAGAATACTGTAACATTATGGTGTCAAAGTGACTTATGGACCACACCATGTACTGTACCATTATGGTGTCAGAGTGACGTATGCACTATTCTGTGTACCGTAACATTATAGAGTCAGAGTGGTTTACGAACAACACAATATACTATAACATTTGTTAACTCTTAAAAGACGTAGTCTAGTTGTTTTGCCATGTTGAGTTTTCATTTAGTGTTAAAGTTTAAGAGTCGGATCCTTCAAAGTTTTTTAAATATATGGCAATGTTATGAAAATGAATGAGTATTAATAAAATTGCGGCTACACGCAATACATATGTGGTTCTAATATACCGGCCTTGAAAACTGCCTTCCTGTCACGAGCACCTGGGAAAATTGACCCTGAATACTGGCCTCTCGACCTTTAAGTGTTAATAAGAGCGACTTTTGGACACAACTATGTACTGGGACGTTAAGGAACCACTTAGTGTCACTTTCTGGACAATACATTGTTCTGAAACCTATAACTTGTTTTATAAAAGTCGTGCTTTGATATGGCGGCGAGGCGCGGCCAGTCGAACCCGGACACAAGGGCCCTCAGATATACCAGGGCACAAGTATGAAATACCTTGATATAACTGTATGAACAATAAGGAATTAGGGTCATTTATGGATAATACCAAGTACTGTAGCAACCTGGAATCAGAGTCAATAATGGGCAACAAAATGTATTGTAACTTAATTGTTCTGATTTTGTTCATCATTTAAATATTTATTTATTTGAATGTTCACATAAGTTGTAAAATGTAAATGTACAAACGCTCGTGCAAGCCTAATCATTAAACTATTTACACATCTTGTCTAGAGATGTATGGATGTTAGCACATCTTGGCTATAGATGTATGGATGTTAACACTTCTTGGCTAGAGATGCATGGGTGTTAACACATCTTGGTTAGAGGTGTATGGGTGTCAACATATCCTGGTTAGAGATATATGGATATTAACACATCTTGGTTAGAAATGTACGGATGTTAACATAGAAGGTATATTGGTTAGAGATGTATGGTTGTTAACATATCTTGGTTAGAGATGTTAACAAAAAAGAAGAACTCCTGTTAACTGAAAGGAAATCTTCATTAGACAGGTGAGCGGAACACAACTAAAGGAAAAGATAGTCCCATAACAGATACTGACGTAGTAAAGTCAAGTGTTAGAGACTTCCCTACACTACGTCTAGCTTCGAGGGGTGGGGTAACTAGTTCCTTCCTCACTGCCTTTGCCTTCCTAACTCAAGAGCACGGTCAGGTAACATTTACAGCTGAGTAGACCTGAGGGTGACATCACCGTGTTTCAAATCTGATACCTTTGCTGCCAGAGGCCAGCGCTCTAACCCCCCAGTCAAAAGGACCATCGGAACACAGCTATTATCATACTAATAAATATACCTGTGACAATAATGACGGGGAAAGAACTCAAGCAAACATCTTAATCTGTCAGCATCTGCAGCACATTTAGAAGACTGAAGAACTTCTTCTTCTTCTTCCTCGTTCGTTCTGAAAAGGACGGTGGTTGCGTTGTGTCTGTTTACGCCGTAGCTGTGATATCTGCACCTTTCGGTCGACACATCTGACTTCAGCACGGCATTTTTTTAGGGACCGGGTTTGCCTTCCCATTGCGATCCGCACTCGCTCAGCCAGACTGCACTGCTGCAGACTGTTTCCAGGACCACCACGTGGAGGTGGAATGCGGTCTTGACCAGCTCTGGTTCGCTGATCCTGATGCAAGCAGTACAGCTATGGGTCGCTGACTGCATTCACTATTGCTGCATCTTTGGGTCTGAAGAACTCATTTTGCTTATTCTGAATGAAGTTGTTACCAATTTTTATAAAGGTTTGGGACCAAAAAAAAAAAAATTAGTTTGGTTTGTTTTCAAGGGATGTTTTTTTTTTTTAAAAATAAAGTTTTGCCTCGTTTTGGCGAGGCGCGTCCCGTTCAACCTAGTCGGTTATATTAGAGCTCTTGTGCAAATATATAAGACCCTTAGGTCTGAGGATTGTTATAATTTATCCCCGTCCCTGTCGAAAGGGAATAACAAAATTACGTTGGTTTTTTCCTTATTTAAATGATGTATTTTATCCTATATCAAAGGGAAACAATGGAACGGAAAATAAATAACAGCATTAAAATAAATTGTATATTTTTAACATTTTACTATATGTTTTCTATTAATTGTTTAATGTTAATGTTAATGTTAATGTTAATATTAATCAGAATCGACGTCATTGCACTCCGGGCAAACCCATAGGTGCTTAGTCTCCCTCAGCAAATGTTGAAGGGTATGAATGCAAATTGTTCCTGTTGCGCACTTGTTGTATGCACGCCAGATGCCTCCTTTCATACGTCCATCCTTGTTGGTCTTACGTTTGATGTTGCCATGTAATTCTTTAATAGGCAATCATGAATCGCCTTCAGTACTTCTCTCTCATCCATGTCCAATGCACATTCTATGGGTGCTCTTGAAGCTAGTCTGTCAGTTCTTTTATTGCCGCGTACACCTGCATGACCAGGACAGTAGATCCATATCAGTTCCTGAAGATTCGAGGCTTCTATGGGGGTTTTCCATTCATGTCGGAGCCATCTATGTTGGACCTTTCGAAGCATGGTTTGTGAGTCTGATACAATATCTGCCTTTGTTAATAAAGTCTCAGACAACTATCTTAAGGCAGCAGTAACTGCCTCTACCTCCATTATCATGCTGGAGGTTGTTATCATGTAAGCCTCGCATTGTTTAGCGACTGCTCTGCCATTTACTCTAGCAGAGAAGCTTCACCCTGATTTATTTCCCTGGATTACAGACCCATCAGTGTACAAAATGGCATCATCATCCCCAGCATTATCATTTAAAAGCTGATCAATTTCAAGCTCTGCTCTCCCATTGGCCCAAGTTCTGCACTCTCTACCAAGGCTGATGAAGGACAATTAATGTTGCTAGTCACTTTTCAATTTGTCTCCTAAATCATGAGGTTGTCACAAATCATAGATGATTTTCTGTATAACTGCTGCTCGTTGATTGTCGCTTCAGCTATTCCAGTCTCCTATACGCAAATATTTCAGTGACAGCCAATCCGATTTCTTTCTGAATTTTCTCTTGCCAGCTCGTCGTCTTCTCTCTCTTCTTATTCTGTTTCCTGCCTCTCCTTCTGCATTCATATTCTCTCGTTTTATTTGCCAAATGTATCGTAGGCAGAGAACGATCTACTTATTTAGTGCTTAAATTTGTATTTGAAAACTCAATGCGACAAAAGATGCGCACTATATGAAGCGTTGTGCATTTTAGTCAAAGGCTAGAAGTGCTCAATTTTTGTATAATGTCCAGCCTGCAACAACATTTTTTTGTGGACGGGTGTCTTTAGTGACTTATATAGTATAATAATAATATGTTAACATAGTAATACTTATGAAAAGTAAATGATCAGAGTTTACTAAAGTCCTCCCAGCTGCCACAGTAAAAGGTTGTGGTCAGCTTCACGTGACTGAAAATGTCCAAACTGCTTGGGTTTGACTGGTCCAGGTGTAGCAATACGCACTTTGTTCGTTCCTTATACGTCGGGCACAAATGCAGCAGATGTTGTGTAATCAAGTTATCAGTGACACATGCACACTTATCGGTAGTTCTTTCCTTTAGCTTATTAAGCAGATCGTGTCCCAGTCTGTCGTGGCCTGTGCATTATCCGAAGGTTATTACATGTTCTCGTTTTTTAACCTTGTGATACGCATTGTTTTTATAATGACCTGGATGTCTTCTACTTGTTCCTTTATCTGTAGCTTATTAATCTCTCGGGGTCGTCAGGTTACGTAACTCTTGTATCAGTTGTCCCTGTGTGGGTTCTCGGGAGGGGGGGTCTCTGATAAAAGACAAAGAAAGAAAAGGACTACTGTGCCCTCATGCATGTCGTACCAGGCAACTAATATTAGTATTTTGTGTAGTGCTGGCAACGTCATCATGTAACACAAATTACTACAGAAACCACAGATGTATTACAATTTAAAGTCATACCATGACATTCTGACAGTATGTATATGTGTATCTTCGTTTTCCTTTTAACTCCACATAGAGCATATAGCCACCACTGTAATAGCTTCCCTTGCACGAAACATGTTGTTGGTTAACTAGGACAGCTGAGCTCTTTTGCAACTACTGTAGCACCAAGATGATGACTTCTTGGTATTATCTATACTGTAGATCTAGGTTTTTCCTGTGTCTTTTCTGCCGTTCCAAAATGTGTTGAGTTGAAGCCATAAGCTCTAGTTTCTCCAGCTTAGCTGACATTTAAAGGATCGTCACATCTGGTCCCAAGCTAGGAGGAAGAAGCACGTGAAATACTGTGTATTTCCCGTCATCCTAGGGGGCTCTCCAAATATGCAGAGTTAAAATACTGTGCTCTGGGTCTGGGCTCTCCCAAGGAAGTGTCACGTCCTACACAGAGCCACTCACCAGATCCCCCTGTCTATCACGGGTCCATAGTGAGATCCTCCAGAATGCAGCCAACAGAAAAAAGCCAGAGTTACGTCTGAGGCTCATGTGATTCCTCCAAGCTTAGTGTTTAATTGTTGGTTGTCGACAGATTTCACCACATAATCACGTGACCTAAATAAAGCTTTATCATTCTCTTACAATCGTGGTTTCTGTAGTCATTTTTTTACATGTGGGATTTTCATATATATATATATATGTGATGGGGCCGGAAAGGCACCCGGCTTCCCCCTTCACGGAAAGACACCCGGCTTCCCCCTTCACGGAAAGACACCCCGGCTTCCCCCTTCAGGTTCAAGGCATATTTATCGCCCGTATATTTTCGATGTGCGCGTAACCCACGTGACTGTCAGCCCACGTGACGGCGCGAGCAAGCATTGCTGGGATGTGAAAAGTGATAGAAGATATATTAGTTTAGGCCACAATAAAGCCTAAGAATTAGTTGTGATATGTTATATTTGATAATTGTGGGCCATATCTGTGTTTTCGTGCCTAATAAAGCAAATATCGCGAGTATTATTTGCGTGGCGCAATTACTACGCGCCGCGCAGTAAATTGAGTGATTCGACCTGGGCTTATAAAAGAGATAGTGGGCGGCGAACGGGCCTATTTTGCAAAAGCCGCCCAGACGAGAGAGAAACGAAGTTAGACACCAGACTCAATCTGTAAATGCCTTGAGCACGTGAGTTAATTTAGAATAGCATTAGTGTTCTATAATTCTGAAATTATATTGAACGTGTCTGTTTTAATGGTTAATGAAATAAATAGATAGATAGATGTGAAAGTTTAAGAGCGATTATTTCATTTATCAGAAAGGCAAATATGGTATGAAGCTATTTCACGTGAATTTAGATAATATCAACCTGTTAGCAAAAATATCAAGATGGCGGCCACGTGGTGATGACTTTAGTTCTAGTTGTTAAAGTTAAGAGTAATTATATTTTATTCTTTAATGTAAAAGTAATTGAGTGTATTTCACGATTATTGATATTTTTACTGTATATCTTTAGTGGGTTACTTTGAGTGAGGTGAGGATATGTATTTAGATTTCTGGAGAGCGCGAGGCCACCTCTTTATTGAGACATGTGTTTCTCTGGTTGCTCCCGGCGGAGCATGGAAACACCAATGCAGCTGGCGTCCATTACAGGCCCACAAGAAGCATTTCTATGCTATTACGAGGGTTGTTTCTGTAACAATGTGTTTCATGTGATGAGTTCCCAATCTCATCAAGGGTCATATACGACACGCTTGTGGCCAGGAGCACCAGTCGTCACTTACGACATGTTCAGAGTGCAGGAACAAGTATTGAGATGGATCAGTTGCGGGGTGGTGGTTTATTCTCATTATTGAGAGTATTTGTTGTACAGATAGTTGAATATTATTTTATGTCAATTTTATTATTATTTAATTATGGTTATGTGTAGAATGGTTTGTGAGAGCACGTGGGCTCACTTGGAGATATATATTTCTCTTCTCCACTCCTGAGGGAGCATGGGGCCACCAGTGTGGTTTGCCTCCGCATGAAGTATTCATATGCTCGTGCAGTAGTGGTTTCGGTAGAAATCTGTGTTACATGGTGAGATTGCCAGCCTCATGCACAACACCGCACTAGTCTCATTGGACGACATGCATGAGTGTGGGTGTGTGAAAGCTGAGTGTGTGCTCTTGCAGTAGTGGTTTTGGTAGCAATCTGTGTTACATGGTGAGATTGCCTGCCTCATGCACAACATCATATTAGTCTCATTGGACGACATGCATGAGTGTGTGTGTGTGTGTGGTAGCTGAGTGTGTGCTCTTGCAGTAGTGGTTTTGGTAGCAACCGATGTTACACGGTGAGATTGCCAGCCTCATGCACAACACCTTACTAGTCGCATTGGACGACACGCATGAGTGTGTGCGTGTGTGATAGTTGAGGGTGTCAGGTGGCGTGGAAGGACTGTTTGGCAGGTGAGAGTATCGTTATTCAACTATGATTTAACTAGCCCGTGCTTTTTTTGCGTTTCAGGATTAGGAACAGAGCACTAGCTGGGTGTTTGTTTGGTGTTTGGTTTTGTTCGCTTTATTTGTTTAATGTTTGCTTTGTGTGCTTGTAGTCACTGACAGGGTTGTAGAAATAAATACAGCCCCTGCCTCAGAATCAAGAGTTTTTATTGTTGTTCGTTTCGGTGCGAGTGTGAAAAGAGAGTGATCGAACAAGTCACAATAATCATCATCACATATCACAACATCATCAGCATCATCATCTCGCCCACCCTATCACACATATATATATATATATATATATATATATATATATATATATTATATATATATATATATACATATATATATATATATATATATATATATATATATATATATATATATGCATGCATGCATGTGAGTGTACGTGGCTCTATATTTGTTTATAATGTCAGCTATATGTATATGTGATTACATTTTACGTTTACATTTGACAATATGTTGAGCATAATTGAAAGTATAACAATATTACATAAGTGTATCAACGTAACTGTAAAAGCCACACACAAATATCTGTCAGAAACACACAGTTTTGTTCGAAGATCGATTATCTTGCATTGTTAAGATACACATATCGCTTGTCAATTTACGTAATTTGTTATCTCTGAACTTTGAATCGATAACTTAATCATGTCAACAAATCTCATTTGTACAACATTTCAAGTTTATATGATACGTGAAGAATAAAGATAAATATCAAAGTTTTGCACAACAGAATGTGCTTACTAGTATTTCTACATGTATGTGTTGTATGTACATACACGATATGTTTTGTATTAGTACAAAAGTAAATCTGTTCCCCGCTGTGCCCATAACTTCTGCTCCTCATTTATTTGTTTTAAAATATTTATTTCAAAAGTCAAATTTATTTATTTACATATTACTTATCTACTTATTCGATTAGAATGAATTTGATTGCCATATTTCTTTACTTTAATTACATTTTTAATGTATTTGTTATTATCCTAGGTGCATTAATTCTGTAGTTTTTCCTAAACAGATCATTTTACATCTTCGACTTAGTTTTCACAGATGTATGTAAGCCAAACAAAATTGTTATCATAATCTTGAAAAAGTCAATAAAGCTAAATTGCACACTTTTCCAGTCATAGACAATTACCGCACGTCTTCAATCGTGTACACGTTTTCATGACGTTGGTTAGTGCAGACAAAACCAAACATGTCATGGCTATATTTAGGTTTGCAGTGTTTCCACTCTGTGGAATCATGAGCAGAACGTGTAGTTCCTATGGCCTTTCTTAGGTGGCAAAGACACAAAAGAATTAATTCTCCCTCAACCTAGTTATAAGAAGCAACTAATTTAAGGTTAAACAATCACAACAAACCATCAATACAAAGCAAGATGAATGCTTCATGCTAATCTGCGCACAGAAAACTCATACAATTTTTTCTGTGCTCTATAAGGGGCGACAAGAGAAATATGGACGATATTCAACTTCTATTACATATTTCACTTCCGGGTTGATTGACCTTATTGAAACGTGTCCTGCCTCTTTTTGATTTGTTCCCCGTTGGTATCAATGATTAACAGAGTGGTGGGGAGCACTGACCTCTTGCGACTGAGGTACCGGCTTCAAAACACCGCGTCATCACCCTTCAGTCTACCCAGATGTAATTGAGTACCTGACTGCTCTTGAGATGGGTAAGGCAAAGGCACCGAAGAAGGTTACTGTTCACCCCCACTTGTCTAAGCTGGACCTAGTATAGTGAAGTCTCTTGCACGTATCTCCTCTACACCAGAGTCTGCTATGTGACTACTTTTAGTTTTATTTTTAAATCATTGCAACACCTGTGACAGGTGTGAATTTCTTCTGTGATTCTGAACGTATGAATGCTCATCACAACAGCACATTATGATTGTTGAAGCTGATACATTCATTAAAAAAAGTGCAGTAAAGTGTGATGTAACAAGACACCTGACCTCAGATGTAACAAGACAGTTGACATCAGATATAACATGACAGCTGACATCAGATGTAACAAGACAGCTGACATCAGATGTAACAAGGCAGCTGACATCAGATGTAACAAGGCAGCTGACATCAGATGTAACAAGGCAGTTGACATCAGATGTAACGGAGAAGTACAATGAAAGACTACCAGCTCAGACCGTGTTGTTATGATTGAGACCGTAACAATTTAAATGTATTCCAGAGTTACACAACGCTGTAATTTGATATCTTTATTTAAAGACAAGAAAACATAAGAAACCAGTATTCCTGAAAAAAAGGAGAAATTAGGGCATATGTGTGTGAATAAATACATGTATGTGTGTTTGTATGCACATATGGGATCGTCCACATATGATGTCAGGCAATTGTTTTCGTTCTGAAACTCCTGCTCCCGTGTTAAGTTTCGTCACAAAAACCTTGACCCCTCCTATCACGTGATGTCACAAGTCCTTTGCGAACCCCCTCCGCCTTTTCCACCCCTCTAAATTTGTGTGCAATATTGACAAGAACAAATGTGATCGAATGTCAATGAGTTAACTAGCACAGACAATATATTCACTCAAATTGTCTTGAATTAATTAGGCTCCTACAAAACTGCTCTGCAGGTTAAATGTTGTTAAACTTTTTTTACAATATCGCATTCTTTCCTTTAATTTAATTTAAAAAACTAAAACGTATATTAAATGTGAAGACAACACATCAATAACTTCAATGTTAGCTAATGTTGAAGTTTCATAACATACAGTTAAGCTTAAGATCACATGTGTAAACAAAGACAAAAATTACAAAATTCAAAGGCTTAAAAACAGAAATCGTTATCAATGAATTATTGCTCTTTATAATCACAATCTCACAACATGTGAGAGGCTATTACAGTAATCGAACTAGAAATCCATCTGTTTCCAGATCAACATTGATTATTACTTTAAGGTGTGTATTACTTAAATTTAAAAAAAAGATAAATTATAAATATTTAAACAACAATTTTTACCGGTTACACTTTTCTGAGTTATAGTTTATATTAATTATCCGATATTTAAGCTGGGAGTGTAATATTAATATTTGTCGTCTACGAGGGAGTTGTCAACTATTGCTGGTAAAAGTAGACAATGAGGATAGAGATTACACAATCTATTTTGCTCCGACATTATTTATGACAGTAGCAATACTCATTACTTTTTTGTGTGTGACGTCATATTTCTTCACACTGGTCTCCCCCCTCCCCCACAACCACAAAATATGTTCGTTCTTTTTTCACTCCTCTCCAGCATTATTACTCTACCATTCCTTGTATGTGCTAATTATTCCAGTATTCGTTGTTTCGCTTTTACCGTTCAAGGATTTCTTCTCGCATCTTGTCACACATCCCTCTCTCCTGTTTATTTCTCCTTTGTTATCGGCGACGCTTAGCGAACTTGCCACAATGACATTTCGCTTATCGCCAGCTACAGACGAAACAAGATTCTACACTGAGCGACATTCCTATTGTTAACCCAGATTATTTGTCATGGTGTCGCATGATAAAATGCTAGTTTGCAAAAATGACGTGTACACAAAGTCGGTCGATCTCACTGGGATCTAAGGGATAACAATCTGGGTAAAGATTAAGAAACAGAAAATGATGAAATACTCCCGGAAGATGGAATTTGTTGTGATAAACAATTACAAGAAAATAACATCTTGGAGGAGATTATACTGTTAGATCTGTGAAGTAGTGAGTTGTATACAAGACAAATATCCACGTCGCAAGACCTTATATGGTAATGGAGTTTAAACATCACACGTTATGTTATGTTTTCATGTAGTAATGTTCTACATAAGAAGAGGGCAGATGGGGATAGACCCCCTACCACAATGAGACACTTATATGTAATTGTTTTGGCTTTTGAGATTGTCGTGATTTATTCTGTCTCACAACACGGTTTTCTAATCTGACCATTCCGCACGCCATAGGTAGGGAACTCTCTGATACAACAACTAATGAAAACGCACCCTTATTATTATTTGTTAGGAAACGTACTATGCTTAAACCTAGAAGCCTATTCTGTGTAACCGATGGGACAAGTATATTTAATTATGAAAAGAATAAAGAAGTATCACAAGGGAGGATTATATATTTCAACAACGGGAATTTTATGTTAGAGGTAGGTGTAAAACCTTTCTCGAATAGTGTTCTAGTAAGATAGAAATATCGAGTGAAAGAGCTTCATTACATCATGGTTAGTCCCAACTTAGTTAGTAAAAGCATGCATATATTAAAATGCATTTTGCCAACTAAATAATTAATAGATAGATTAATACAAAATAATTCACAGAATAATTCAAACTTTAAATGACCAAAATCGTCCCACAAATAAAGAAGACAATTGAAAAACTAATTTTTACTAATTGAACTGAAGGCAAAAATAGGCCTCATTTTGAGATTCTTTACACACTTTTTCCCCCCTGTCATCCGATACGGAGGATGTGCTGGAATAAAAGACCTTGCCCTTGGCTAAATTGAGGCCACAAAATTCAAAACTTCAAACTGTACCGAAGAAGCGGTAACCGTGTAATCGTCATGTACCTTTGCCATCCACAACTGTAGCGCAGACATTAGATGCCTTTAAAAGCCTGTATGTTTTGCCTGAGGGTAAGAATGACTATATATATTATATTATATTATATATATATATATATATATATATATATATATATATATATATATACATATATTATATATATATATATATATATATATATATATATATATATATATATATATATATATATATATATATATATCTTTGTATTTATTTATGTATTTTTGCTGTGATTAATCCACTGATGTGTTAGGAAGTGCATAGCTTGTGTTAGGATATTACAGGACAAATATGCTGTCGGCTGAAACGCAAGCATGTGTTGACTTTCAGAGATGTAAGCCAGCATTGTGAGAATTGTAGAATAATTAAGAATGATTGCAAAAATACGACTGTAAGTTTGATAATGCATTTGAAAGAGTATTTCTTAAAGGAATGACATTTATCAGGAATCCAAGGAAGGACTGACAGGAATTGTTTTAATGAATCGATCAAGATATTACTTGGTAGTTTTATACTATACCAAATCATTGTATAGAAGCAGATCATGGACAAAGGAATCTAACGTAGGATTTATAAGGAAATTGTAGTCACAGTGAACTGGCTGTGATTGGTGGTGAGGTAAATTGTCCTGTGCATATGTTAGCACCATGTCTGACACTGTGTGTTATGTCCATGGTATGTAAGGACAGAATAGTGCTGGACCATACAGGGGTTCTGATTATTTGTATTCCAGGTTTTATCCTGCAAACTACTAGAAGAATCTGAATCAACTAACTCTGTTGGACTCTGAGGTGCAAGTGCTCGTTAAGTCATTGTAGCCAGCCACCCCCTGTACCAGTGCCTGAAATTTCACAGACGTGATATTCTATGGCGGGAGGAGTTTGAATTCGTCACCCAGCAGATAAGTGGCGATATATAGCCACTGGTCAGCCTATTCAGCATATACAAATATAAAATACAATATAAAGAAATAAAGCCACAGTGAAGAATGATTTATTATGGACAGAATGTATCTATTACTACCTTCACAGTTCAACTTAGTGACAAACGATAGTGAATTATAATAATTAATCAGTGTAGAGAAAAACAGAACTTTCAAGACAGAATTCTGTTTGATAATTAAAGTTTAAATGTTTATTTATTTTATGCTGTAAATATCTTTGAATTTCTTTAAATTACCTAACCGAAAAGAGAACCGGTATAGGTTAAATAAAATTGTACATATGTACTATCAGATATGCTGACATTATTTACATTGAGTTACAAGTTTTGTTTGATACATATTATAGTTATAGAGATAGATCATAATTAATACCCCTAGAAAATTAGCCAACATCATCAAATAATAATACAGAATATCTTAGGCGGATCTTGAAAGGGAGCTAATAGAACTTTATAATGTTGCATGCCTTTAAATTAATGCTTAAAGTAATATGTGGGAATAAAAGGATATAGTATGCAAGATAAATGAGAGTGAAAGGGCAGAATGTTAGACGGGCCTGCGCGCCCAATTCTCAACCCTTCGAAAATAAAGTTCGTTCGTTCGTTCGTTCGTTCGTTCGTTCGTTCGTTCGTTCAGGACATTCACTCTCATCATACCTGGAGGTTTATACAGCTGATCCTAACCTTTGATGTCAATACACCCTTATTCTTTCAGAAAAGGAGATATTTCTTGTAAGAAAAGTCTCTTACTTGGCACTATCATGGTATCACCTGATACAGCTTGTTGTCCAGGATAACCTTATTCTTTACTATAACGAAACCCTTTTGTGACAGAGATGCTGCGATAGTCTGACACTGACTGGATTTCTACTTAAAGTAAGATACTGGGTGTATAAGTGGACATTTCCGCTTATATGCTACAGCGTTGTAAGCCCACTTCAGGCACTTTCAATTGCTTCAAGAGGAAGTCACTGACAGCGAAGAACACGCATTAGGATCCAGATACAGGACAGGTCTTAGGACTGGACTTGAATTCTAAGATTATAAAAGAGAGTAACCCCAAAAACATCACTTTGCGCCTCAAGTTCTAGGATCCAACTTCAAGTCCACCCAGTTAGTCATCTAACATACATGAAAGAGACGGCATCTTATATCAGTTGCCGCACAATGTTTCGGACGTTTTGTAACCATTCCGTCTGTGTTACCTTTATTTGTTCTAAAACAAAATCTTGCATTGTAATATAGCGCTTTGATTATATTAAAATATTTTGTTTTATCATTTTATATTTGCCATTTCCACATTGATGGGCGGTTGTAGACATATCAAGGCTTTTTGAAAATCGTACGAAGGTGATAATTAAGTGGCGATTGCATTTCCAATGATCTTCTATAATTGTTCTTATTGAAGTGACGTTTCGGCCTGACAATGGCTTGGATCAATAATGAGGTGCGTTTTCTGCCTGAAGACCCCGCTTGTTCTTCATCTGATGCTTTGATCGTCATATGCAAATTAAGTCTTTCTAACATCATGCAAAACATATATAATTTTCCACCTGGTACTGATAGCTATAGAGATATACACACGCCATGTTAACTACAGTCTGATAGATCACCGTCCTTTCTTCGGTAACTTTACAATAATACTGTCTTTCCATTGTTGTGGTGGTTGTTCTTCTCTCCATACTTCATTTATAGATTGATTAAAATTCTCAAGAGGTTGTTGTCATAACTGCTTTATCATTTCCCCTGAAATTCGTCAACTCCAGAGCAAAAAATTTTTATGTTTTTATTCTTGTTAACTTGGTCCAGCGTGAATTCATCGCAAGTTATTGGCAAGGGGGTGCGTTGCCAGAATCAAAATCAGGTGTTAGTTGGTGGTGGTCCTGTTTAGCACGGATCCATGTCAAGTGCTCAGACAGGGATCTCTTCATTTGTTCTTTGGTTGGTATTGGATTCGGCTAATTATCATAAGGGGTGGGTCTGGTTTCATCAGTAGGGCTGGTGACATGAAACGAATTTGTAAAGGCACAGCTGTTTCCAATCATTACCATTTGCTGTAATTTGTCATAGATTCGCAGTTTGCAGCATATAACTAGTGTTAATCATACATTAATAACCCCTATCGCAGTGGGGGCGAATTAGCCAACGGGAAAGCCGGAATATTGATACAGCATATCTTCGGCAGATACTTGAAAGGTAGCAAATAGACTTTCAGGACATCACTCTCATCACACCTGGAGTTTTAATCAGATGATCAAAATCTCCTTGATGTCAAAAAAGGTTCAAATCTTTCTAAATGGGGATATTTCTTTGCAAATATTTCCTAGTCAGTTACTTTATACAGCCACTAATGGTATCACCTGATACAGATTGAGTTCGTCCAGAGATAAACCTTATTCATTCACTAGCTATAAGTAGAAACCCTTTCGTGACAGAGATTTTTCCTGCGATAGTCTGACATGGTGATGCTACATGGATTGTTCTACTTAAAGTAAGCATACTGGGTGTATAAGTATTATTTCCGTTATATGCTGACAGCTGGTTGTAGTGCAGCTCATTTCATTTCACTGGAATTTGTGTTAAAGAAAGTCACTGACATTAAGACAACACGCATTAGGATAGTTACAGTTGTAAACAATGTCTATAGGACTGGCGATATGTTCCATATTCTAATTCTAAAGAATAATAGAGAGTAACCCCAAAAACATCACTTTGCGCCTCAAGTTCTAGGATCCAACTTCAAGTCCACCCAGTTAGTCATCTAACATACATGAAAGAGACGGCATCTTATATCAGTTGCCGCACAATGTTTCGGACGTTTTGTGCGCAAAACGTCTGTGTTACCAGAAAAAAAAAAACTCTGGGTAAGTCGTAATATGTACATTTTATCATTTTATATTTGCATTTCGACATGTATTGTCTGCTTGTAGATAGAAAGTGACATGTCCGACTGGCAAACGCATCACAGCAAATGACCTTGTGACAGACGAATTCAGCTGACCCTGAAATGTTGGATGATATGGTACGACCCTTCGTAACGACCCCTTCGGATAACATCAGTGCCCCCGAATATTGTGGTAACCTTTCGTTAAACGGGAATACTTCCACCTGGACTCATTAGCTATGCACAACAGAAACATGGAACTACACGTTTGCTCATTAATATGGGTCTGAGCAGAGTAGACTTTGCTCTGATTAATATGTGGACAAGTCAGAGTAGACTTGTCAACACGTTGGTGATTAATATGTGGACAGTTTAGCCCGTACATTTGGTCATCGCATTGATTAAAGATGGTTTAAATCACGCCCAAATATCTCTTGAGCAATCTGTAATGCAGTTATATTAACTTGGTCAGTTCGCCGGCCCCCCATATGTGGCCAGTTTTTAGCCGAGAATCAAAATTGTAGCGGTACACGATTCAAACAGGCACTGCGGGGGATCTCAGTGGAAAGATTAGCATGCCATGTATTTAAGGCAGTAGTACCTTGTTTCTGAAACGAACTATCCGACGCATTGTTTTCTTGCCGGCATTTCGCATCTCTGTGTTAACAACAGAGCGACCGATCGCAGTGGACGCGTAACGGGTAGTTAGCCGAAGCGGACGCAAGCGAACGGCAGATAACGGAAAACCAGGGCGGAACTCTCACCTTAGTCTTCTTGCGGTCAGAACGCCGAATCCCCTCCTGAGATCTAAAATAGGGTCAAATTCTAACAACGCCCTCAATCTTGCATTCCAGTTAGATTATTATACACGACCACGGAAAGCCATTTTTAACATCGTTCGCCAGAGATTTAAGATTCACTAGTATTTATAATGTTTTAGGTTCCAAGAATTTTGCAGATTCCATCTGAATTGGTGGCTATCATTGGGTGATTTCATTTTTCTGTGCACGGATATAATATATTTGTTAAAGTGATCAGTGGGTTTAGTGCTTTCATTTTATTTCACTGGATTTTGTGTTTAATTTTGCGAATCCCATTTTAAACCTGTAAAACTCATCTAAAAAAGTGTGTTCTTGTGGTAAATTTTAATGTTATATTTATTATATATTTCAAAAAATAATAGCATGCTTTAAATGCTAAAGTACACTTTAAAGTTCAAAGGAATTTTTAATTAATAAATTTAGGCCTTAAGGTCATCTATATATATTCCATGTGTGTTTTAACCATATTTAGACTCGCGAAGTGTTTTCTTAAATTTAAATTAAATACGAGAGTGTACATAAAGTCTTAACTTTTAAATTTATCGCGCGTTAGTAATATAATTTGATTTTTGCAGGTTATGGTTATGTTGTACCATGGTTTTTCTATCCTTTTTCTATAGAATGATTAACAAAGTGTTTTCAAATACATTAATGCGAGTTTCCAAGATAAGTAACTTAAAAGGTTTAGACTATTATTTTGAAACAGAGTCTTCTTCAGACTCGGTCTTAAACATATATCTTGTGATGAAACATTTTAAATATAATCTTGGTCCTATGCGGCCTAGCTTATCATAATTAACAATGATAGTAAAGCCCACCCAAGAACATTTAATATATCCTACCATCAAATTAATGGTTTACCAATCTATGTAAGATAAACTGGAAGAAGAACAGTTGCTCAGTAGCGATTTTGGCGTCCTTTTTACTATCAGCTCATACTATGTGAACAGAGTTACATGAAGAAAAGTTTAAATAAACCATTGTAACTGTTGCACTGGGCCATAGTTTTTCCCTCACTGGATTAAACAACTTACCGGTCAGTTGCTATCTTCACGCATTGATAACCTGGAATTTTCCTTTTACCAGTGAGCAGCGAAATTAAAGAGACCACTCCATTTTTCACCCCTGTATACGAACTGTGACGTGCCATACCATAGAACTCCTTTTTATATAATACCAGTGAAAACCTAAGTGACAGAATATTTAATATCTAGACCCTCCTATCCTGCGGATAAGCTGGAATCGAACTGTTGCTATCAGCCATTTTGTGTAATTCCTCTAATATCTAGGGCTGGACCACCCCAAGCGCATATTCGAAGTGCTTTTCCACGTCCGCTAATTAAATTCACTGTTGGGTTATATTACCTATGTTCCTGATAACTATCTGTCTTTGGACTGGGTTTATCTATGTCTAATACAAGCGGGAAGGGCGTAGTCGATACCAATCTTCTTCACCCCCCCTCCCCTACCCCCAACCTTGTAAATTGTATTTTCTACACTTATGATATTTTTCCTGTAACACATGATAATTGTTGTGATTGATTTTAATGTTAATAAACAGCATAAACTTATTTAGTACTGTGTTGGAATACCAAAGCCCAAATTTCCCATATCTGTTTAATATAGTTTGTATTCACGTGCGTCTGTGTATTTGAAGCACCAAATCGGTGTGAGCGCAGGTGTGTGTCTGGAAACTGGCAAATAATTGTTTGACCAAGAGAGTTTAAGGAGAAGATTGAGAGGAACGATTGTCGTAAATAAGTCTGTCCTTACTCTCCCCAGCACTCTGTGAAGCAACTATTTACTTTCTAACCCTTATTATCACTGAGCTTTCACCATCATTCTCCACTCTAAACAGGACCACTATTTCTAAGACTCTTTCTCTCAAAATAAATTTACGACAGACCTGACACATGACCCACCACTGCAAGAGCTGGGGAGTGTTTTGTTTGGGTTTTCTCCCAAGGAAGCAACATCAGACGTTGCCACAAGCTCCATAGAGAACATCGAGTGGATGATAATATGATGGTGTACATATTTATTATGCAAGCAATTTAGTAAATGTCATGTATATATATATATATATATATATATATATATATATATATATATATATATATATATATATATATATATATATATGTGTTGTTCGTCCATCACAGGTGATGAAGACCACTCTGTTCATCCAATTATTAGGATGTTAGGATAGTCTATGAGTACGAAGGTGACTGATGAGCCCGATGCGGGCCTGGAAGGATCTCGGACAGTGTGGGTAGGGAATGTTTGCTTCATGTGAAGGTTTTATTTCACGATCTTTTCTAGCTTGTCTCCGCTGTTCCGCTGCTGCTCTTCTGGAAGATTCGCATGCCACTGCACCTTTACGAAGAGATGTGCGCCAGGCAGTTCGGTCTTGCGTAGCAGCTTCCCATGTGTCTGGGTTTATGTCAAAGGTTTTTAATGAAGCATGAAGCGTGTCTTTGAAGCGCTTTTTCTGGCCACCATGGGAGCGTCTACCCTTCTGCATCTCACCATAAAAGAGTATCTTTGGCAGTCGATGGTCTGGCATGCGGACTACATGACCTGCCCAGCGAATCTGTGACTGCATCAGAATAGTATCGATGCTAGGGATACCAGCTCTGCCAAGAACGGCGGTATCTGGGATCTTGTCTTGCCATTTGATGTTCATTATCTTCCTGAGACAGACTGTATGGAAGTGGTTGAGCTTTTTTACGTGGCGCCTGTATACAGTCCATGTTTCACATGCATAAAGCAGCACTGGAAGCACCGCAGCTCTGTATACCTTCAGCTTTGTCTGTAGACTAATGCCACTTCGATGCCAAACGTTGGTGTATAGTCTGCCAAATGTGCTGCTGGCTTTGGAGATCCTGGTGTTCACCTCATCATCAATGACGACGTTCTGGGATAGTGTACTACCAAGGTATGTGAACCTGTTCACAACATTCAGTTTCTCACCATTTACCTTGATGACTGGCTCAGTATAAATTGTGCCAGGAGCTGGTTGGTACATGATTTCTGTTTTCCCCGTGTTGATGGTAAGCCTAAAGTTGGAGCAGGCTTCGGAGAATCTATCAACGCTACGCTGCAGATCAGCCTCTGAGCCAGCACTGAGGGCACAATCGTCAGCAAACAGAAGATCCCTGATGGTGTGTGATTTGACCTTGGTTTTCGCTTGAAGCCTCCTAAGGTTAAACAATTTTCCATCAATACGTTATCTGATGTCGATTCCTGTGTCCCCGTCTCAGAAAGCATCAGTCAGCATAGCAGAAAACATGATACTGAAAAGAGTCGGTGCAAGTACACACCCTTGTTTAACTCCGTTTGAGACGGGGAAAGGCTCTGATAGCTCACCGTTTTCCTGAACTCTAGCCTGCATTCCATCATGCAGCTGCTGCACTACTGAGATAAATTTCTTTGGGCAGCCGTATTTTGCCATGATCTTCCATATATATATATATATCAATTGTCGATTTCTGTTGTCCAAGAGCAATTTCACCCGACTCACTACGGTAAAGTATACTTTCAGGGAGGGTAAATGTCTTAGGAAGATAAAGTGGTGGATGGAAGCAGAGGACGTCTGATTAATATGTCAAGAGACCCAATACTTAGCAGAGACATTTTCCTTCTTTCAGTATGTGGTTCAAGTTTTTAGCAGTCAACGCTAGACACTAACATCAGAAGGGTCTTGAAGACCCTGGACAACCAATGTAATTACCTCAGCCGTGTTGCATGACATGTGTTACAGCCACCAGACATGACTTCTGTAGAGATGTACAATCCAAAGCACATGTGGGAACAAACACCGGTCACAATTTCCTAATAATGAAAGGTGAGCTTTTCGCTTCAATGACGCTGTATAGAGGCTATATGTCTTAAATCAGGACTGGAAAAAACAACTCAAATATGAATATAAATATATTAAACCATGATACAAATATTAAAAAGAAAAAAAAAAAGATAAAAATGATAATACAATTGAGATCAGGATTAACCTCGCTATCGTTAAAATTATTTCATGGCTATTACCACCACCACAATTTTACACAGTGAGATCAGACTGCACACATTTTCAAAGTCATATAAAAAGGTCTTAACAGATAGCAAATAATAAGGTAGTTTAAAAAAAAATTAATTTTAATGTTGAAGAATCCAGAACACCACCTATTGCTAATTAAATAAACTTTATCAAGAAATTGTTTTCCTGTGTCATTGGTCGTCTTCTTAGAGGCTGGAATAACTGATTTGTCAGTCGGTCATGTAATCCAGTTTCTGAATGTTTCAGTCAAGCAAGACTTCAGGTTTTCTGTTTGACTGTTTTGCTATTACGTCACATGATTTGTTTTGATAAAATTCAACACCATACTCTTGTAAGAGGAGTTAAATCATCAATCTGACTTTGAGTCTTAATAACTTTTTCCAGGCTGCTTAGAGAGGTCATCCGGTTGATCTTGGGGTTCTTCAAACAAGGCGATGTACTTCTTGCTGTCTAGTCCAGTAACTAATTGTCCGTTAGTCAAATTGAATATTGCTTCTGCTAACTTGACTGCATGAACAAGGATCTCTTAAACCACTGGATAATCAGTCTTAAAATAGTATGCAGTACCGTATATCTGTGTCATTGTGACAGGTTATGAAAATCGACTACCGTGATCAGTCCAGTTTATTATCACCATCACCCCTCATTCTTTTTCAATCTACTCGTCCAACGTGGGTTCCCACCTTTTGCTTCCCTCATTAGCATACACGGGGTACTGCCAAATGCCATGCCTTTCGCTAGTTGTCTTACTTTTTTTTAGCCACGCCTACCGGTCTTCTTTCACGCACAATCTAAACAGCTATTCAGATCTCTAACTGTCTTTCCTTTAAAAAAGGGGACGGGCAAGTGCGGATGCCCGAAGCGCGATGAAAAGAGAACCGGTTTTTCATTGTAGAATCAAAGGCGATAGACAGAAGACGTACCGTTGATTAGTTACTTTTGACAGGGGGGAATTAAGCGAATGCAAAAGGGTGCGATAACCTCGTTTACCGACCATCCGTCTGATGGCGTTCCCACGGGACGCAAAGAGCTACAGTAAGAGCCAGATCAAAAGACGTCCGCTCACTAGCAAGCAACTACGCGGTCGGCAAAGGTGCGAAATAAAGCTTTCATTCGTGAATCGAACAGCAAATTTGCCCAAACTGGACGTAGGTGCTACTTTTTGCATTAAGGAACGAAAGAACGGCAGTTTTAGTATATATGCTCGTCTCCCCAAACTCAGTTATCAGTCGCTCCACAAATTCGTGAATAAAGTATCTAGCTCGCTATTATAAGAATCATATTACAATTGGATCACTATATACGTGGAGATATTTCATTTTTCTGTGTTGCGGTAAATATATATATACTAGCAATTAAGTGATTTAACGTGTAAAAGCTTTTTCATTATATTTTACTGTGTTTTTTCTGTGCTAATTAAATAACGTATAGCTAATTTTTCCAGCTGTAAACGTAAATTTAATTACACGCTATTTCCCAGTAAGAGATGCTTTAAATTAACTAATAATACGGGACCCAAAGATGCAGCAATAGAGAATGCAGTCAACGACCCATAACTTGACTGCTTGCGTCAGGGTCAGCGAACCAGAGCTGAACAAGACCTTACTCCACCTCCACGTGGTGGTCCTGGAAACAGTCTGCATCACTGCAGTCTGGCTGACAGAGTAGGGATCGAAGAGGGAAGGCAAACCCAGTCCCAAAAAAATGCCGTGCTGAAGTCGGATGTGTCGGCCGAAAGGCGCAGATATCGCAGCTCCGGCGTAAACAGACACAACGCAACCAACGTCCTTTTCAGGACGAACGAGGAAGAAGAAAAAGAACTAATAATACGCTAAGCGAGTAATAACTGACAGACATTTATTTCTATTCATCATGTGTAATTTTATAAGTGACTAGTGTTCATAGCTCGTGTTAAAAGCGATATGATTAGCTGGACACCCGTGGTTTTAAATATAATTTAATAAATGAGTGCTTAACAGATCTTACCTAAACGCGTGTTAGATTTGGATATTTATAATATTGTTAAAACGTTTGTATTTCTTCCTAAATCTAGGCTGATCATAATTCTGCGACCTACCGGTCTTACGGTCTTATGTTCTTATAAGCATCCAGAGATTATTGTTGTCAAAATCTTCGTGTTGTGACCCCTGTGCAATCCACGTTCTTTATTTATGAAGATAGGTCAAATCAAGACAAACAAACAATAATTATAAATTTTAACTGGAACGGAACATTCCCAGAAGATATTTTTTCATGTAAATATTATCAGCCTGCTGTTGCAGAATTTATGTACTCATTTATCTGACCCATGACAGGAGTTTTCCACCGGATATACTCAAGAGATCTCACTGTTCATACTCGGCCATCGCCTCATGGAACAGCCGATTTATATAATTTAACATTTTTTTCCCATCACGTCACAGAGTGTCTCAGCCACCAGAGGCTAGACTACACAGGACTATAGTTATTATTTGTTCCTATGACGGTGACTACCACATAGAAGACTTAACCCAACCAACTACCTGCAGGAAACAAAATTAGCAGTCAGAACCAGGATAGTCTGGGGCTGAAATTGGCAAATACTCTATATATATAGGAATAGTACATGTTAGAGTTTATTTCCTGGAGTATCTGCGACAACACTTGGGTAAGCAAATCTGAAAGTGGCCACTGTCTGTGTGAAGTGTGTAAATGGAAATAGAGAAACATATTATTTTCTTTGTTATCATCAGTATACTAATCTTTTTTTTCCTCACTAATCTGAGTAGTCACGGGAAAGATTAAATTAGGAACCTGTTCTTTTCCCACACTGACTATTTCTACCTCACTGTTAAAATTAATCTTTTGGGTTAATTACCTTTGTTAGGAGCTTCTTTGTTTTTTCCTTTTCCAGAGGGAGGGCCTATTGAGATAAAAAATTTTCATCTTGTCTGTAAACTATACTTTTATTGATGTAAATTGCTCAATGTTGTGATTTTTCTATTGATAATAAACGTAATAAACCTTTAGTTATCGTGTTGGTCAACCCCTGCCCTTATATGTTATCCATAGTTTGTTTTCACGTTTGTGCATATTTGCCACCAAATTGGTGTGTGTACATGAGTGTAGTGTAACTTGTATTTTGTACAAGGAGAGATAGTGCGTCTGTTATTTAAATAGAGTCGTAAGGATAGGCTGGATTAGAGCAATTACTCAATCTGGAGACTGTTCTTTCTCTTATACTATCACCCTCGTGAAAAAGAAATATATTTCTTACACCTTACTCTCACTTAGTTACCACTATCACCTCTGCTCGGACGGAACCATAAATTTCTCATGCCTATTTTATCAAAAAATTACGACAGTCATGTCCTACAACTAATTGTTGTGTTCCTTTCAAAACAAGATCAAGTGAAGTTATTATATTTGACGAATCGCAGGTTTGTTTCCATCATTATTCTGTCATCATCACAACTTATAGAACGTAATAACTTGTTACCTCGTGGCGCAGTGAAAAAGAATCTTTCTGCGAAGTTGTTGGAGGTATTGCTTCAGCCTTCCACTTTTGTTGATAAAGAACGACTCTAATGATGTCTAGCATTAACTCTAAAGTTTCTTGGAAAACTCCATGCTACATCTACTCCCTATTCCTGACTTCTTGTTCGGCCCTTTAAGTCTTTAATTCAGCTGTCTATTTCTATATAAGATCTCCGAGCTATCTGAATTTGAGAGCGCAGACAGTAATATGTATATGCCTACTTCCTGAACACTGTATGCCAGGATGTCTGTCAGAAAATGTCAGAATTCAGAATAGTTGTCATTTGCTTGACGGAAATGTTAATTTCAGCAAGTACACTCTGGATGTCTCAATGCAATTTTTTTATACCCTTAATAAATAATTTAAAATAATATTTTCTACATATTCATGTATTTGAGAATGAAATTTGATTGCTACACTTTATGATGACTATTAAATTACTGCTAGATGTCAGACAGTAAGATGTATTTTGAAATGTTCTTATTCGCTTGTCATTCGTTTCAAACCAAATCAGTTTTTGTCAAATGTTTTTAATCCCCTCTACTAGCTTCTTCATAAACATTAAGTACGAGCAAACATTATTTATCGCTTTAATAATAGCAAAACGTTACGTCAATCCATTAATCATAATTTTAAAGTTGTTATCTTAAAAAATAATGTTTTAACAATCGCTATCAATACTGCGCTCCATTTCTGAATGACACATTTGTTTATTTAGTCACAAATGTGAATAACATTTTCAGAGGGGAAAGAACTCTAACTGTTAGACAGACTATACAAAGGTGTTGATATGTGTACATAATTGTGTCCCAAAGTATATCAGTTGCCCCACTGACATTTGTAGACCCGAATTTAATGCCTGGCTTGTTGGCGGTTATCGGCCCCCAAGGCTGAGCTATCTCTAACACATGCAACATGCACACTTGAATTTTTGTGTTTTCTTTTATCAACATGATTCAACCACAACGACTGAGAATAAGTTCTACGACATATGCAATACTGTGCCAAAAGTTGAACATACACCTGCGTCTACCTGTTGAGAGGTAGTCGATCAATACTACCAACTCTTCCATCTTCTGACCTCAAACTGGGACACTGATTAACCGAACTTTGACGCAGGTGACATAGGAAACTAAAGATATGAACTACCTGTTAAACTGCAGTAGTGTTGAAAAGTTATTCGTTTTTTTAGTCATACACGGCGATCACTTGTGACTGTAACAACGTTTTGAGTTGTCTGTCCTTTAAAATTGCCCCAGGATTTGGTAGTTACGGGATAGATGAGTTTTCTACATGTGACAATCAATCAGTCGAACAATCAATCAGTCGAACAATCAATCAGTCAAACAATCAATCAGTCAAACAATCAATCAGTCAAACAATCAATCAGTCAAACAATCAATCAGTCAAATAATCATTCAGTACTCGTTGGCTCTCTAAGGAGCATAGGCCTTGAACAAACACCTACCAAGTCTTCCTGTCGCATGCCATCAGGTCAAGGTCGTTCTACATCTTCAATATTATGTTCGGTTCTGTCGTTAGTTCTCTTCTCTGTGCGTTCTTGTGACTACGTCACATCATTCTTACCATCGGGACCCCACACGACCTGTCTGTTATGAAATCATTATTTTTCCGAAGTATGCGTACTATTTGTCGCTACCGTCTTCTTTTCATCTCTAGTTGCATTGACACTTGCTTAGTTCTTGTCACTAGTTCCACCATTGATCTTGTTACTAGTTCCACAATTGATCTTGTCACTAGTTCCACAATTGATCTTGTCACTAGTTCCACCATTGATCTTGTTACTAGTTCCACAATTGATCTTGTCACTAGTTCCACCATTGATCTTGTCACTAGTTCCACTAGTGATCTTGTCCACTAGTTCCACTACTATTGATCTTGTCACTAGTTCCACGTAATGATCTTGTCACTAGTTCCACAAATGATCCACAGTGTCACGTAGTTCCACTAATGATCTTGTCACTAGTTCCACAATTGATCTTGTCGTTAGTCACTAGTTCGACCTATTGATCTTCGTTTTACACTAGTCGATTCCTCCACCATTGGATCTTGTCACTAGTTCCACAATTGATCTTCTCACTAGTTACCACCATCCTTTGATCTTGTCACTAGTTCCACCATTGATCTTGTCATTAGCTCCACCAGTGCTCTTGTCTTCGTTAGTTCCACCAGTGCTCTTGTCATTTCTCACCCTAGTGCTTGTCCACCAGAGCTCTTGTCGTTTAGTTCCACCAGTGCACAATGTTCTTGTCGATTAGTTACCATTGTCTTTTCCACCAGTGATCTTGTCGTTAGTTCTAACCATTGATCGTGTCGTTAGTGTCCACCAGTGATCTTGTCACTAGTTCCACCAGTGCTCTTGTCACTAGCTCCACCAGTGCTCTTGTCGTTAGTTCCACCAGTGCTCGTTGTCGTTAGTTCCACCAGTGATCTTGTCGTTAGTTCTACCATGATCGTGTCGTTAGTTCCACCAGTGATCTCGTCATTAGTTCCACTTATGATCTTGTCACTAGCTCCACCAGTGATCTCGTCATTAGTTCCACTTATGATCTTGTCACTAGCTCCACCAGTGATCTTGTCATTAGTTTCGTCAGTTATCTTGTTTTTATTTCCACTAGTGATCTTGTCATTATTTCCACCAGTGATCTTGTCAGTAGTTCCACATCAGTGATCTTGTCATAGTCATTCTTCATATCAGTTCAGTCCTTCTATCAAATCATCAGTTTATCAAAGTCTGTAACGTCTTGGGATAACATATAAAGAGATTTTGATATTCTAGAGCAGGTGTTTCTTAACCTTTTAGAGGTCTCGCACCCCAAGCACAGCATCTGGAGAAGTCTCGCACCCCTTTTCAGCATCTTAAGACGCCTCAGACCCATTTAAAGCATCGTAAGAAGCTTTGCACGCCATTATTTTCCAGCTCACAAAATATGCCAACAATGAAAAAAAGAGATACAAGTATGTTTCGGGAAATTGTTATTTACAAAATGTGATTAAGATTCGGTATCTAATTCACGTTGTCAATGTTCTATTTTGTACAAATACATTTGAAGTCTGTGGCATTAACAACGTTAATAACGATTAGCCTTCTAAAATAACTGGCTTGTCTACCTGTACCCCCCCAGTAGGTAAGTCTCGCACCTCCTAGAGGTGCATGCACAACTAGTTAAGAAGCACTGTTCTAGGGTATTGTATAAGAAGTATACAGGGCCGAATCACTTGTTTGACGGGGGGACTTCATCTGATGATCAGATTGCCTCCTGTTGTATCGCTCTGTATAGTGTTTTGTCCTATCATCATCCCTCTTGAAAGTAAAAGACTGCGAATAATGTTCTATAGACTTATCAAAAGTTCCTGACAATGTGACTCGAGGCTGGCTTTATGAGAAATTTATCAGGAATAAATAATAGTAACTTCTGAAGATTTAAGGGGAGTCAACTGAGTTTATCAGCTACGACTGAAGAAGAAGATCGCTAATCGTCGGTTATTTCCCTCCCTGCATGTCGCATACATTTTTAAGAGACATTCAAATCAATTATCGACTAAAACACAAAATATAACAGAATTCTAATAAACACATAACTCAAACACTCTAAGCCACGAATCATAGTGTAGTGTAAACTTAAAAAAAACAATAATTTAAATTAAATAAAGGGGCGATGAAAATCCTTAAAATTGTTATTAATACTCGTAGTTTTTATTTAAAAAGAAAAAAAATCCGTTTGTCTTTAAATATTGTTTCAATCATAAACCGGTTAAAGCAGAGTATGCCGTTGGGGCTGAGATGTGGAGACTTAACTCTCTGTTTATACGAGCAACCGATGGGATTGTGGATGCCTTAGACCGTGCATCCGTATGTTGTATTGTTGCTGGTAATTTTTTATTTTATTTTATTTTATTTTTGTGTGTGTGCTCACATATAACATATATTGGAGTTTTAATTTGGCGAATCGTCTCATGTTACCCCGAAATATCTTCTCACACACTTAGCTAGCTCGGACCCTACGCAAACGTAAACACACAAATAATCAGGAATCAACGCGGTTGTAGCATCTCGTAGAACCATCGGACTTTGTCAGGCAGAATTCATTCTAAAGGTACCAGGTTTGGATTCCCAGTACAGCACATATATTTTATAAAATATTTATCAGAATCAATAGTTCCTAATAATGGTAATACATCGCACTGATGTCAGGGGTAGTGAGAGATTTGGATACCTAACCATCTCGGATAAGGGCGAAAAAAAATAGGAAGTCCCGTGTACACGTTGCGCACGTTAAAAATCCCTCAGCAAGTTGGAAATCGTAAAGAGTAGGGCCCACACAGACGCTGGCCTTGGCAACATTTACAAAAATTAGAAAAAACCTATCCACCACAGACATATTTATAGCGACCGTGTGATTCTAGTATACACTACCATTGGGATTCTCTCTGCTCCCGTGTTTGTCATGTATCACAGAATCCTGCAGCCAGATATTCAGCTATTGTTTGTATCAACTAAATAGTGGAACCCCAAAATTGTGCGTTGAAGAAACTTTTCTCGAACCAAATAAGTGTGAAAAAGGAAAATAAAAAGGAATTTAAAAAAGGGAAACAAATTGTCGGTATTCATTCATTAAATTTTTTCATTTTTACTTCCCTTTGAGGCTGATTCCATCTCTGTTTCCAACTATAATTGTCATTGTTACTTCCCTTTGAGCTTGAAATCATCTGAGTTACCAACTTAAATTGCTGTATGAAGTTGCCAGCCATATGCAATAATGTAATACTAGTCGCTTCTTTCGACATTCCTGGCGTAGCAGGACGTGCTATTCTTGTCTTTATCCGTCAGAGACGACTTCCCCGCATGACACAGGGTTGTTTTAGCATTTATGAGACCAGAACTGTTTCCGTAAAGTGCTGTGTTTCAAAATCATGTCGAATTCTTCAAGGGGGACAGTAAAAACTTGTAAATAGTTTTAAAAACAATAAGTTTATGATTCTCTATGTAAATATGTTGATGAGAAGACTTATGGCGATGGACATGGCACAAGCGCTACGAGAGAACTGTTCTGTAGCTTTACCAAGGCAGTATCCATCCTGGGCATCCTCAGATTCAAAGAAGACGGGCCGAAAAGAGATCTACAACTGCAGATATTAATTGAAAGTGCACGCGTAAGAACTGGAAGAATGGATCTCATGAATAAACAGGAAGACCAATGGAGTAATTTTGTTGACATGTCATGTGGCTCTCCCTTGGGAGGTTAACGGGGGATGAATGGCCCTGGTGTTTGTACAAGACCTTTTTCCAATGTTCTAACCCAACCTATTTCGGAAACCATAGCCACTGTCACGCTCCATGACTTACCCAGGTGGTTAAAAAACTGGGGTACTTTGACTCTGTTTCCTAGTCCTTAAGTACGGCCAACGGGTGTCGAGGGCAGAAAGTGCTCACAAGAGCCGTCCCCCAGAGAGTTATGAAAACATTGTGAGGTCTCTTGCTGTCATCCCAAAATCTCTTCAGATGCAGAACTGTATGTACTTAACGAGACTCAGTTTCATGATATTGATTTTGGGTCACTCCGTAATTTCACCAATAGTGTTCACTGTAGACGTTAAAATACATTACATATTAATTTTCTAAGACATTTGTTTGGGTAATTGATTTCTTTATTCTGATGAGGACACACACTGTCGTCCAATGAGGGTTTGGGAAATATCTAAAAAATATTTAAAAACCATATTTTAAACACGGCTTTTAAACCCTAAAAAGCCACAAATATTGTTCAAGGTGTTTATAGATTTGCAACCCCACACATGTAACATCACATTGACAAATAGCGTGGGGTGCGAAGCGCCTTTATATGTATTTTCTCCATAAATATGCAATAAAAGCATTAAAACAGAAGTTTAATTTAATGTACAATGGACGCCCCAGGGTATATTGTCAATTTGATGTTTACATGAAAGAATGACGTATTAAATCCTTGAAAAATTATTTGTGGGCTTTTTAGTACATTAAAAGCCTGTGTATAAATAATTTTTATTTTTACATTTTTTCTTTTTTAGTGTTATTATTTTTTTTTAATTTTAAGTCAAGGTAATCGATCAGCTTATGAATTATCAGGTTTTGCGATAAACGAGAAGTCCAGAGACATGAGGAGATTTCATTATTCAGTGTAATTACAGGGAAAAGATCAATATTTTTATTGTATTGTAAAAAAAATTTTGAAAAAGAGGTTGTAAATTATATTTTTTCTATGTAGTTGTCAGGTCGCCTGTTGTGTGTTTGTCTGGCGTGCGTGCGACAGGGTGGGGTTTTTTTGTGTGGAGGAGGGTGAAGTTTAATATGTCTTCACGCGAGGACATTTTTATTGGACAGACTACACCTAGTTATTAACAGTTTTATGGCCCTTTTCACTGATAGATACAAAAAAAATAATAAATTCATTTTTATTAATTTTATTATTTTTACGATGATTATAGTTTGGTCAAAGGGGAATACACAATATTCTTTAGTTTCAGAGCTTCTGGATTTTTTCTACATGTTGACACCAAAAGGTGGTAGTCCAAAATGCTGGGTTGATAAAATGTTTTTTCAGTTTGTAGGACCCGTGCAGTGTTACTTTTGCACTCGGCATTTACAATTTAGCAGTTAACCAGGCCTTTGTAATCTGCATGCCCAATGCCCGGATCAGGTTGCGAGGTCACCCGATATATTGCCAGCGCCACAGGACACGGATTTCAGTTGGGGCGAGGAGAGAGTAACGGCCAAGTTTTTTCATAGTTTTTTGCACTAATCAGAGATTGTGGAACAGATTTCGAGACTAAGCGCTGTACATTCATTTTTAAAGTTGCGCGTAAGTCAGCGCTGGTCTATGTGTGGAAAACACAGGTCAACTTTCATAGTACATGAACACCCTAAGTTGTAAAAGCATATACAACGTAAAACCATCTCCATTTTACCTCCATCTATCAATGTCATAACAATAAATAGCGACAATGCTTGGGATATTAACTTGATTTTACAGGGAGGGATTTTAGCCATTTTCCAACAGCACATCTATTCATCGTATCTCACCAGGGGGGAAAATAAAAATTTTGAAGGCTGTAAAAAACTTTTAACTAACTCGTGAAAATCTGTGATAAAATACACCCTAATTAAAAATTATATCAGTCATTATAATTCCTATGCCATTAACTCATTTTAAAATCTCCAAATAATTTTTATTATTTTATGTATTTCATAGGGAGAACATAAATACGCAAATTGTTAGCAGAGAATGTCAATCTGGAAGGATTTAAAAACTCGAGTGCAGATTTGACTTTCTAAAAAAAGCGTCACCCTTGAATATTGCACGTTTAGCTATTGCCTGATTCTAGATAATATTTTAATTGATAATATAGTTCGTAGTAGCCCATTAAAAGGCATCTGTGTGACTGTGTGTTTTAGGCCTATAGGTTAAATGCACATTGACCCACTAGGGGTGACATGGTCAGAACACGACTAGCGTTATAACGTTCTCCACATTTACTCATTGCAGGAAAAAATGACTAAGGTGTAGAGTGGTCGTTAGAGCCCGCAAGGAAAGCGATGCGGTCTACAAAATTTGCACCTCAACTGGGAATCAACACTGATTGCATCACACTGAGCTAGGAAATCCAGTGCACCTAACAACTGCGCCACTGCGGCTCCAGTTTTGATAAAAGAAACATAATTTTTCGATCCATATTCTTGACCAGATTTTGTTCCAATTTGTTGTTTTTTTCTTTAAAAAATGTTTCGATTTTCCCCCATTTAAAAAAGGAAATGTCGGTGCTCTCCCAAGCAGACCAACCTGAGCGGTCCACGCCACGCTCAAGAAGCGATATCCTGTCGGTTCGCAACCGTTGGATGAGCGAGTCCCTGCAGGGTCACCCAACTTCGGCAAGGTGGATGGACTTACTACATGTAACTGACCTTTAGCATTTTACGTCTGTAAGCCAATATCTGTTGTAGAGAACTACTTTTACCGTTCCGGTTCTGTCACGTTGTCCTGGTGCACGTAGTAACGAGTTTGAATGTGGAAACGACAATGTAGAAACAACGATGTCGCTTTTCATACAGTTGATTGGAACGCAATGATGAAAGAGTTCAGTAATCACCATGTCCTACAATAAAACTATTTGTAATACACATAGGACATGGTAACAGTTGTCATAAACAGGCATATCTCACATTGATACATAATTTGATAGTGACTTATAAATACAATATCTAAAGTTAATATATAACAGTATAGGGGCTAAAGGCAAAGATAAGAAAGTTACAAAAGAATTTCTGCTTAGAACGGTTGAAATCGCCTACGCCTCCAGATTATTATTTGCTAACGAATAGCGGAACACAACGGTACCCAATTTTTCAAATTCGTCCTTGGACCATAAAGAACCAACTTTTTCCAAGTTCTAAGAAAATATTTGCCTAAAATGCATTTGTGGAACGAGGTTTGGGCACGGATAGATGAAATGTTAAGATTCGTTTCGCATTGGTTTCTAACTCTACAACCACCTTGCACGCTTTGCCTTTAGGGGTTTCCCCCCAAATACACATGAAAAAGTTAGAATTTTGAGGACAACTTCCCGTCCAGGTCAACATGTAAAGCTCTTATTAATGAATGACCTAAGCTCTCGTACGTTATCCTCGATAAGTACATGAGAAAAGAAAGTGAACAGGAGGTAGTTTTAAAAAATAAACAACCAACATAGAAACAAAAGATAGAATTTTTGAGACCAAACCACATAGCCGTTTAACAATCGTAGCTTCTCGTGTTACCGAAGACTTGCTAGACCAAGAAATATGTTATTACGTTTATATAAAATAGTCCCTTAACAATTTAAATTATTGATAAAACAATACCTTCGAGGAATCAGACATACTGTCAGGTCAAAGTCAAATCTTCTTTAGATAGGATCGCATAAATGTTGGGAAAAAAGTCGGTACAGATAGGCTAGGAAAGTACAGTGAATCTGCTTGGGTGGCGATTTTGAAAGTGAGACTAAATTATTATTCTTGGCTGAACCTATGAAATAAACATACATAACCTAGCAACGTAGGACAAGTTTGAAAGGATATTTTTTATGGAAAAGAACTGGTTATACACTGTAAAATTGATAGAGAATTCGGCTAAACTGAAATTAGATATTGGTCGGAATAAGCGTTATTAGGGGGGCACGCCCTTTTCTAGGAAAATTATTCAACAGCGAAAGATTAGATTCAGGCTGTAGCTTTAACATACCATTTTCCTAATTAGCCTGGGCAAATTAAAAACAGATCGAAACTGTGTCAGTCATCGTCCTCTGTTTATATTTTCCTTGAAAAAAATGTGGTAGATTGACATATATTTAACATGTGATTTTATTCTCAAAATTGATATGTTAACTAATACTTATATGACTGTAAATGAGTGGGTCTAAAAGCGACCATGAGGCAAAGAGCGATAGATAGCTTATGATCCACCATGTGAAAGAACAGTCAGCGAGGTGTAACAACTTACACGAAATATGTGATGCGAGATTTAGTCGATAAACGGAGCATAACACCTATCCTAGTTATCTGGAGGAAGATAATACAGCTGCAGAATTGCCAGTGGCGTTTAGAAACTTATTAGGGGGCAAGGAATAATGGTGTACATTGTTCCACATGAAACGAAAAAGGTTGCCATAAGTGTTTGTATCAGGCTTGAATCCTTTTTGTGTTTGTTTGTTATGGTACATGACCTAAAACTGATGGACAATTAGTGTATGCTAGATATTACGAAGGATGGCATACTTTCACATTTCCAGCGGTTCCCTGGTTACTGACGTTAATGTAGTACCCAAAACGCTTGAAACTGATTGATTCCGGACTCTGCCGGTTTTTCTGCGGAGCCTTGCTCGTGGCCATTGGCCTATCAACAGGGAAAAGAATTGTCCAAGCGAGCATGTGGAAAAGGTTCAAACCTACTATTCTACTGCCAAGTTACGTCTCTCGTTCGGCAACTGAAAGCTCAACTACCGCAACTTTAAAGAAACTATTATAAAATTGGACAGTGAATAAAAAACTGGGACAAATATTGTAATAGTTCCACAATTGACAAAATAGAAACAAACATTAATTAAAAAGATTATGAATTTAAAACAACAACCAAAGTGGTTACTACCAGTATTACCTTAAAGTAGGAGAACCACTACAGAATTATATTAGAAAATATTTTATTATATATAATGGGAAAGAGGAGTCTATTGTGCTATTTGACTGATGTATAAATGATTTATTTTGATCTTTCACTTTGTAAATGTCAGTCCCTGATTACAAATAAATTGTGAATCAGGATAATAAAAACAGAAAAAAATTCATATTTTTACACAAAATTCAACCACAAGTCCTTAAATAAGATAGCCTTTTTAGAGTGTCGTTTGTATGTTATAGTGGGTAGTACTGTGTGCTGTTGTGGAAAAATAAACTATCTGTTTTGTATGTTTGTTGATTATTGTAATTACACTTACATTCATACCCCTAGAACACACCACGAAGTCATTTACTATACCTTATAAATACATTTTGAAAGAGATAAAAAGGTGGTAGTGGAAACGGTACCCTGAACAGTTACCATATTATTGGGTATATTCCGACTTCATGCTAATTATTTAATACACATATAATTAATACTACAAACTATTCATAAACATCAAAATCCACCACCTATATTGTGAGAGGTCTCGCTCCTCGGGACTTGAATTTCTTAAAACACCAGCTATATTGGGTAGTTTGATTCTGGGATTTTAAATTCTTGAAAATAGTATTAAGTAGATTAGGAATCTAGAGGATATAAGACTAAAAGCATTCCTTTCGGAGAAATTGAATAGTAGTTGAGTATCAGTGCTGTGGTAGTATTTGGTTATCCTTTAGAATTATAGCATAATTAGGAATGTGTATAGTTAGAAATTTTAAAGGTTGCATAGAGCTACAAATGGGTGACTGCAAAGTTACGATTTGCTGCTGTGCAGATGCGAAAGAAATGAACATTGAGGGTCAAGCTTTGATACCAATATTTCATTAGAATGCGACAAGTATATTGAACGGGGCGGTTAGGAAGATAGTGAAGAGGTTAAAATTGAGCTGATAAAGAACTTAAGAGGTTACAAATTGAGGCTGACAAGAGGAGGCTAGGGCATTGGGACAGATCGGGTAGGCAGAGTAAAAGGGGGGCTCCACTTAGAAGAAAGTGAAGAGTGAAAAGGCAAAAAAAAAAAAAAAAAAAAAAGGCCGCTTGGAAAAGCAGGACAGCCATAGGGGGAAAAAGGAGGAAAAGAGACTAGCTGTGGAAAGAGAGGAAAAACGAGACTAGCTGTGGAAAAGAGAGCAAAACAGACAGGCTATGAGAGGGGAAGCAGAAGATAGAAGATTGCAGCGGGAGCTGAGTACGATAAGGGAGTTGGAGATTCAAGGCCATGCTCCTGAAAATGGTGCAGCCTTTGCCTCAGATGATGCAGTCAGGGAGCCTCAACCCTCAGTATGGGTTTTCATGTAGTCATTGTTTGAGAAAGAAGATGAATCGAAGGGTATTTAAGTAGATTTGAACTTTTAAGTATACATAAGGAGATAGAGCTGAGAGAGGAGGGTGGGAGGCCTCAAGTTATCACAAGGCTATAGAGGAACGGTTATGAAGTTTTTGCCAAGATGGGAGAGAGGACAGGAACAATTATGACATGCTAACGAGGTTTTTATTAAGATACGAAAAGAAACGGTGAATTATATAGAAAAAATTTAGGAAATGCCAAATATTCTTCGGGTGATGAGACTTCTCACCAGTCTCTGCACGGGTAAGGACTACTTGGCGAAATGATGTTGGGGGAAAACCCAAGATTTAAGGAAATCATCCTTATTGGAGAGTAAGTGAGTCCATGGCTCAAGACTGAGAAAGTTTTCATGAACAAGGTGCCAGAGAGGTGGGTGAGTTACTCAATGGTGTTGAGAGGTTTCAGAGCCCAGGAGAGGAAGTTGGTACTAAAAGCAAACAGGTAAGAAAATTTAAGCACCTCAACACTTTAATAGTTTGAATAGAGACCGACAAGGTAAGCAATATTTTGATAGGCCCACGCCAATGTACTATAACAACATAAAACCTCACAATTCAATGAAAGGAAAAATGATGAAAGAAAACTTTTTAACCAAGGATAAGAATATTGTAAAACAATGTCGGATGGAAACCATAAACTGAAAATTGTGTGGAAGGATACCATGTAGTCATGGCACGTTCGGTCAGGTTGACTCTAAAAAGAGGGGAACCACCAAACACAAAGTCTCGTACCAGTGGCTAAAGGCAGGTGCAGATAGATCACAGGAGCGTGTTGTTTTGAAAAATCCCACAAACATCCATACCCTCAAGGAACGGCGACCTTTATTTGGATGATGGATGTTTGCAGGTCGATAATAGCAGGATTATCGGGTGTGGACAGGTAGAACGTGCATTCGAAATATGGGACACGTTATGAGACAAAAACATGTGCAAAGACGTGTGGACACTAGTGGAGCGGGTGCATGTTCAAAGGCATCTCTTTATCATTACTGGCAGGCGTGGTGAAGACACAGCATGTGTTCGCGGCCTGCCGACCAGTGCAATAAGAAAACTACCAATGGTGGAAATAATAACAAATGCGAGAGACGAATAATGGAAA
>JAMPIV010020865.1:0-37027 GCA_024509875.1 Oreohelix idahoensis | reverse complement strand
CTTGAGGGTATGTGGTATGATGATCAGTGTAAGTCACAACAACAAGACCAGATAAAACTTATTCTAATTATGATCACATATCTCTTGACAAAACTGCCTGACAGCTCACATACATATATACACTACTCATGAGAATATCTTAGGGAGTCACTGATAACTTTTCAAAATAACATACTGTATCATTGTTATCATAAAGGTATATGGTGTCCTGATTATAATATCAAAGGAACCAGGAATCACATTCAATTTCTAATTACAAGTATATGTACCAGAGCTCTTATCAAAGTACCATCAAGACCACGGTCCCACAATTCATGGAAACAAACACAGATACGTTGATTAGCAATGAATTCTGGCACAAATTCCCATCTGCTTATGTTCCAGGCTTTATTTAGCAAAATATGAGCTGGCTTCAACGCACTGTTGCTTTATCAAGCTTATTTGCACTAGTGGTCTCGAACTAACGCTCCTAAGTGAGTATATCAGCGAGTCTGGCCAATCGAGCCACGTTTCGACAAGTGTTTGAAAAAATGTTACCTTCCTACGTCTCCCTAACAACCAAGATAGTATTTATAGCCCGACCAATCGTGGTTAGTCTTTCATTTGTTGCGCTCCAATCAATTTGGAGTTTACATGGTAGGCTATTTCTGTAACGTAAGGTTTTTTCAAACACGTTATAAAAAAATTTTATGAGCAGAAATGATTCCATGTTGTCAGGCATCCCCACTATTTTATTTTGGTTATAATTTATTAATTCCTGGACTATTTGCGTAACGTTTTACATATTCTTTGTCAGCAAGCCCTAAGGAACCCAAATATCCAAATTTAAAAGAGCTACGTGGCTGCGTTCAAAATATGCAATTCCTTCTACCTCCTGTTTCGAAGATGTGCTGTCTGGGTACTGTAATGTTTTCAAACGTAAACCCATATAATGTTATCTTTCCTAATAAGCGTTTTTTATGATTTTAAAACCTAACTCTGGGAAGGGTAGTGAATTTATCACTGTCCGTCCGAAAAAGTTAGTGCTTGTAGCCTAACACGCGTGATAGTAGTAATTGTGTATCGCGCGACGCGGGTTGGGGGTGGCATTAATAGCGAGACGCGTGTTTAGTGTTCGGCTTTCTGCCTCTCCCTTCTCGCTATCCTTTAGTCCATCTGTCTTTTGTTTTTGGTAACATAGTGTAGAAAAAGACATGAATGGAATTTAAAATTTAGGTCAACTTGCATATTTCAAGGTTTTTCTTAGAAAGGCAGCACATTTTATTGTGTGTTTGGGAAACGCGTGTATGTTGCAGAAGGCCTTTAATATCAACGTGAAAGCGTTACAATTTGCCGACGAAGTAGAAAACAAGGGGGATTTCGAGTACCTTCTTTGTGACAGCACTGTTATTTACCATTGCTCTTCTCTTTATTAATTTTATTTGTTAGGCTTCATATTTACCTAATAATTTATATATGTGGATTAGAATATTCCACGACAGTGCCCATGTTTCGTCGCCTGTAACGATCTTAGCCAAAATGTTCTCTCCATCAGCATTGAAACGCTCCAACAATTCAGAAGAAATTGCTTTCCTTTGCAATCGGTGGTAATTTGTGAGACTTCGAGGAACCCATCTTGCGCAAACCTTAGAAAATCAGAGAGTTTGTATAACTGCATTTGCACTACCAATGCTGACTGACAGCTGTAAGGCCAATTGTTGAGTAGTGATTCGCCTATCAGTAAGAATAATGCCCTCAGCGCATTTCAACATTTCTGCGTTGGTGGCTGTGGCAGGACGTCCACAGCGCGGCCGATCAAGCAGCTCCATATCTCCACTTCCTGATTCTTTGATTCTCTGAACCCAGCGACTGACTGTACTCCTGTCGACTGCAAAACTTCCATACACATCACATAGACGCTTGTGAATATTTACAACAGTTTCCTTCTCTGCAACGAGAAATTCTATCACAATTCGCTGTTTATAACGCAAGTTGCTAACACTCTCCATTTCAACGATTTAGGACAGCCGTATTATTTGGCCGGTTGCAATGCAATTTAGTGCACACAATTGGCACATGCCATATTTGAAGTGTGCAAAACTTCATGCTTCTATCTTCATTATTAGTTGAGAAAAACGATGTGGGGCATTACTTTCTGAACGCCCATTGTATAAACAACAATAAACAGTTGCTGGTGTTACAGAGACAACTAGGGAGGCTAAAAGTCGCTGTTAATGTGGAGGAGAGGGTTGTTGAAAATAGAAGTGTGGTGGATGTGGTCGTGATAGATGATGCATTTGGTAGAAAGCGGGATGTTGAGGTACAGTTGTTGAATAAGTGAGGTATTCCGGCAAGTACGACCTGCAAGTGTAAGGTGCATAGTCCAAGAGTCGTTGTTGATGTAGGAAATTATGAAAGGCTGGGTATGTGGGTTGATGTGGGTAAACCTGTGACGACAGCGATGATGGGTGAACTCTCATTGGTGTCTGGGACGACAGCGGACATGGTGGCATTTTTGTTGATGAAGGCTGAGCAGATTGAATTGGATCACTTACAGACCTTTGGGAATGAAGTGGGTCAAGTCGGTGTTGTCGAGGAGGGTCTTCTGTTGCAGAAGGTTGTTGAAGGCAGACATTGTTGGTTTCCTGCACATCCTTGGTGCTAAGAGTAGGTACAACGTGATGATCCTGATTGTCTGATGATTTTGGGCGGCTGGTGTTTAAAGTTATGGGTAGTGATGGAAAATGAAGGTCATAATTGGCGTTAGATGAGTAGCTATTTGTATTCACATGGTGTTTGGATGGATATATGGATGCTGATGTGCGAGTTGTGCTTTTAAGTGTGCTTTCTGGATATTTTATATTTGTCGCTAACATACTGGTCCCTTGTCTGGACAATGTAATATCGCCGCTGTAAAGATACTTCGTAGGGGCTCCAGATGTGGCAAGGAAGACCGAGCTGTGATCTATGAAAACATGTTCATTTTTGAGACAGTGTTTTTTAAGTTTAGCATTGTAAGTTTCAACACATTTGCGGTAATAGGCACGGACGGACTGGCGGGATAATAGAGGAAAAATAAATTTTGGCATTATGAAATAAGGACCAAAATATGAATGTGATCTCGTTTAGGTCTGTCTGTGAGAGTTCAATATCTTTTATTGAGTCTGACAGACCTATGTGCACAGTCACTCTAGTTACAGAGAGATCAGGCGAAAACCGTTTAAGGAAGGTCAGTAGGTCGTGAGTTGATGCCCAGTTCTTGAAGGTAACAGACACCGAATCAGTATCACCAGTTAATAGTTTTGACTGTTGAAGCTCCTTCATGGTTTGGTCCCCAAAGATGAGATGTTTTCTTCTTTTCGTGTGGTTGCCAGTGATAACAGCTGTTGCTTCCTTTGTCCCAGTTGTGCTGTAGCTGCTAGAAGTCTTGTGGTGTGCGCTGGCAGCAGCCGGTCGAAGTGGCGGGTGGCGATTTGAAATTTTGACCGGAATTCTGCAGACACTGGCTACAGGATTTTCCGGAGTGTCCAAGGGATTACGTTCATTAAGGCGGAGTTCTGAATGTAGTATTTGTTGTTGAGGTCGGACGCTCTCCGCACGTTTTTGTTTGTGACCCAATTCGTTTGTGTGCTGTTGTGTAGGCTGCTGCTGAATTTGAGTTTTGCTGTTTTCATAGCTACTTTTTAGTGACATGTGATCAGCCTGAAGCTGTTCGTAAGATTTTTTAAGACAGCTCAATTAAGCTTTCAGTAGCTCCATCTCAGATGTTATTTTTGTATATACATCATCATGTGGTGATAGTATAGTGTGCTTGCGTGTTGTCCTTTCTAGACTACTATCAAGAAAACCTATGAATGAATTATGCTCTGTCTCTGTAATGGTAGGTCTTGATGTAACGGAAGGCGTCTCTGTAATGATAGATCTTGATGTAGAGGAAGGTGTGTCTTGTACCATCTGTAGTTGTTTGTCATACTCCTGAACGAATGTATCAGAGACAACGGGAAAGGAACAGCATGTGAGGGCTAATTTCTGGGCATCGGAAGGGGTTGGTGCATTGTTGATAACAGCTGTTGACGTTAAATCCATTCGACTGACTCCAGCAGTAGTTGCTGTTTCCCATAAATGATTTAAATCTTTCTGGATCCACTCTTTAACGGCAGTCTCTGAGCCTTGAACCATAATCTTGTTCGACGTATTATAGAAATGGAGAAAAACGTGTCCAGTAGAAATGACATCTTCGACATGAGCACCATTAGCGTCAGTGCGGGATTCAATTGAAGCGATAGATTTATAGTAGGCCTTAGACAAGCCACGCAATGCTTCGTACTCGAGCAGTTTTTGGAATGTTAATATCACACACTGGTTCTGGTTTTTGTATTGTAGTGTCACTAAGGGTGCTGAGGGCGTGTCTGCATTGAGAACTCTGGTCTTTTTCTTCACCGCTTTAGGAGCATTTAAGACATAGTCCTCTTGTTTCTTTCTGCTCGGTCGAGTGGTGGTGACCGAGTTTACGTTTGGCATTGTGAATATTATTGCTGGTACCGCGAAGGAAGAAGGTAATTAGCTTTGTTCATGGCTGATAATCATCGCTCAAGCGAGGCGATTTGGGTCGCGGGGTTTCATTTGTATAGTAGATTTTGCAAAAAGGCCCCGCGCTGAAGACCTATAATTAAACACCTGGGTGGTTCGGTCATTGTTGGGCGCTCAACTATTCGTGGGTTGTCGAATAACAATACTACAAGTTTAGATGCAAAACAGCACAGTGTATTATAACAGTGGATCCATTTAGAACAAAATCTAACATTTCTGTTCGTATTGACACCACAAAAATGATTTCACAACAAAGCCACAATGATACCTAACACAATTATATTAAAATCCATCACGAATTACAGCAGGAACCCACTTTCACAAATACGAAAGTAGAGCTCTATGAAAACACGAATTTTAGTCATTTAAAGCTTACATTATACTTAGAATTAGGCTTTACATATCTATATAATAATCTTTTTGGTTACTATTTGCATTTTCTGTTATGCATAGTTCAAACAGCTAAACTTAGGCCATCCTGAAGATTCGAATGCATTAAACTAAGATTTCTCCCGTCCTATAATATTATTAGCAAAAGTATTACTACTTACGGGTAGAGTAACATCCCTAATATTGTTTTGATAACCTCTGCCAAGTGGTACTTCTTCTATACTTCTGTAGTAAAATTCCGAAGTTAATCATGTTGCACAAAATAGGGTCTGGCCATCTTTATTTCCCAGCAGTTGTAAACACGGGACCAAAAAAGCGTTTTCATTGGTCGGTGTATCATATCTTTTTACAATGTATGGCACGCCATAGGACCAGAGTTATTAGAATTCGTGATGTGAAACACACGTCATTCCACGACACGGACCTACAGTCATCAGGGCATGATTGTCATTGGCCTTAACCACATATCCGACACAGATGCAGGCTAGGGTTGTATGGAACCCGTGTGGTGTGGGCCCTCGCGTACTGCCCGAGTGCCCGGTCACTCAGTCCGCCCCTGTTTGGACATCTTGTGGGGAAAAAGGAACTTAAAAAAGAGAAACATAAGAAGTTAGGAATGTTTCGTAATCGGATATGTGCAAAACACTAGGGGAAAAAAACCAACGTTCATATTTTATATAATTGCTTGCCTCTCGCGGCGAGGTTACAGAGTTTGAAACTTAAAGCTGTAAATGGGTACCTGACTCTGCTCTTAAGCTAGGGAAGATAAAGGTAGCAAGAAACGAAAATGTCACCCCCACCTCGTAATGCTGGACCTAGTATAGTGAAGTATCTAACACTTCACTCCCCTAAGACAGTATCTCCTGTGGGAATAACAAAACAATATAACAAACTAATATCCTCTTTCTTCTTCCTACACTCTCAGACGTCCACTTGTATGTTCTCAAAGAAAGCAGTTTTTTTTCCCTAACCAGCAGCACTCGAGCTTTCCAGCTCTTTTGGCCCAATGACATGTCATTGCGAGGCTGGGGGGTCAGTGGACTTTCCTTCCAACCCGGTCAGGAGCGAAGCTCCTTCCCATAAAGAAAGCAGTAGTCAGTTTGAGGATATTTGAATCCATGTAAAGCTTTTCCACGAAAGGAGCTGGCGTCGGCCATATGCGCTTTCTCTGTACCGCATGTAAGGGGCAACTTTGAAGCAGATGTTCAGCAGTCATTTTATCAGTGCTACAGTTACACAGAAGATGAATGTGCTCTAAAGATACACCATTACAACATGTTCAAGAAAAGATTAAAATTAAGAAAGGGAATTAATAAGTACGATACTGTTACTGTTTAAGGGACATAATTGCAAAGTTACTATATTTTTATTTTAGATAAAATATTACGTAAATTTATAATGCAAAAAAGATATGTTTATTAATTTATATTAATAACTATCAGTTTATTAAATATCTTGAAATAAAATTTTGCAATATACTAAAAATTTAAAATTTCTTTTACAAAATACTTTTTAAAATATAACATTTATACGCAGAGTTATACTATTTATAAAGACATTTATAGAAAGTTCTATCGTGGTATAAACAATCAATAGTACATTCTTCTGCATATTCAATAAAGTCAATAGACCTCACTTTGAACTGCAGTGTATTTTACGCTGTACAACCCAATGCCTAGTATCCGGCTTTTGGCTGGGATCTATGTGTCTAGACACAGGGACCGGTACAGTGACATTCATGTGTCATTAGGTCTCTTGTGTGAGAACACAGAAGATCACTACAGTGACACAGTTTGTCATTGGGTCTTCTTGTGTTGGGACATGTGGTCTTGGCCAGGGCCGGGTATGGGCGGGTACTAATGCGACCTCATGCGAGGAAAAAATATGCGACCTCAAGCGAGGAAAAAAAAAAAAAAAAAAAAAAAAAAAAAAAAAAAAAAAAAAACTGTACAACCCAATGCCTAGAATCCGGCTTTTGGCTGGGATCATGTGTCTAGACACAGGGACCAGTTACAGTGACATTCATGTGTCATTAGGTCTCTTGTGTGAGAACACAGAAGATCACTACGGTGACACATGTTGTCATTGGGTCTTCTTGTGTTGGGACATGTGGTTTTGACCAGGGCCGGGTTTGGGCGGGGATAATGCGACCTCATGCGAGGAAAAAATATGCGACCTCAAGCGAGGAAAAAAAAAAAAAAAAAAAAAAAAAAGTATCCTGGCTTTTGGCTGGGATCATGTGTCTACACACAGGGACCGGTACAGTGACATTCATGTGTCATTAGGTCTCTTGTGTGAGAACACAGAAGATCACTACAGTGACACAGTTTGTCATTGGGTCTTCTTGTGTTAGAACATGTGGTCTTGACCAGGGCCGGGTTTGGGCGGGGAAAATGCGACCTCATGCGAGGAAAAAATATGCGACCTCAAGCGAGAAAAAAAAAAAAAAAAAAAAAAAAAAAAAAAAAAAAACGCTGTACAACCCAATGCTTAGTATCCTGGCTTTTGGCTGGGATCATGTGTCTAGACACAGGGACCGGTACAGTGACATTCATGTGTCATTAGGTCTCTTGTGTGAGAACACAGAGGATCACTAGGTGACACATTTTGTCACTGGGTCTTCTTGTGTTGGGACATGTGGTCTTGACCGGGGCCGGGTTTGGGCGGGACAATGCGACCTCATGCGAGGAAAAAATATGCGACATCATGCGAGGAAAAAAAAAAAAAAAAAAAAAAAAAATTTTACGCTGTACAACCCAATGCCTAGTATCCTGGCTTTTGGCTGGGATCATGTGTCTACACACGGGAAACAGTAGTGACATTCATGTCATGAGGTACCTAGTGTGAGAACACAGAGGATCACTACAATGACACATGTTGTCATTGGATCTTCTTGTGTTGGGACATGTGGTCTTGACCAGGGCTGGGTATGGGTGGGGCAAATGCAACCTCATGCGAGGAAAAAATATGCAACCTCATGCGAGGAATAAAAAAAAAAAAAAAAAAAAATTGAACTGCAGCGTATTTTACGCTGTACAACCCAATGCCTAGAATCCGGCTTTTGGCTGGGATCATGTGTCTAGACACAGGGACCAGTTACAGTGACATTCATGTGTCATTAGGTCTCTTGTGTGAGAACACAGAAGATCACTACGGTGACACATGTTGTCATTGGGTCTTCTTGTGTTGGGACATGTGGTCTTGACCAGGGCCGGGTTTGGGCGGGGATAATGCGACCTCATGCGAGGAAAAAATATGCGACCTCAAGCGAGGAAAAAAAAAAAAAAAAAAAAAAATCACTTTGAGCCCCGTGTGACTCATGCGAGTCTAAAATATGCGACCTCATGGGAGGAAAACAAAAAAAAAAAAAAAACACTTTGAGCCCCAGAAGGGGTATTTAAAAAAAAATGAAGAGGACAGACGAATTCTCGCTCGCTCGTTCCACATTCAGTGAAAGTTTTTCAGAACGCTACACGAGACGAATTTCAGTTACACTGATCGGTAGTTCCTATCTTTAGCTTATCTCAATTTGCTGTGGCCAATGTGGAGTCTGAAGATTACCACTTGTTCTCTTCTGTTGAGCTGGTAGTAAGCATCATTCTGTGTGTGACCTGGATGTTCTACATTCCATTTGTTTCTGTATCTGATTATGATAAAACTCTTTGCCTCCTCGAAAGTTATGATTGCATCAGGCTGAGGTAGATGTGAACCTTCTTTTGCCATTCTGCCAGCCTCTTCATTGACGGTGATTTTACAAAGAGATGGGATCCATTGGATCACAACACTTTTGAATCGTTGACAAAGTTTGTGGAGCACTATTCTGAGGTCATCCAGGTCTGTATTATTTTGGCTTTTCAACATTGCAATTACTGACTGTGCATCAGTAAAGAAAGCAACTTGTCTCTCTGTGCTTTCTTCTGTCAATATAACTGTAGCAGTGTGGGCTGGTGTTACGGCATCAATTATACCATGTAACCGTCAGTGAGTACTGGTTACGGTATCAATTATCCTATGTGTAACCGTGCTGAGTCTTATATTACTAGGTGACAGATGGCAGGCCTAGTTGTGTGACTCACACCAGTTTCCTTGTATATCTTCCAAGTTTTAAGTTAGTAGTGTTTGGTACTGGCCCTCTCCGCCAGAGTTGACAATTCTTGGATGAACTACTTTCCTTCTTACTTTCAACCCTTGGCTCGTTCGTACCCTTCTTTGTTGTTATTCCGTGAATGATCGTACAGTGATTTTATTATAGTGATTGATGATCAGGCATTCAACAACAATCCTTCATGGATCAGCTCAAGCATTTGTTTGTTCTCTTACAAAATCCTATTTATTTACATGTTATATAAATATATTTCAAAGATGCAGGTAATTCTTCATATAGAGCACACCTGCAGTCATATCATAGTTACCTCAAGTATACATTCTATATCTCAAAAGTATGTAGGCATTTAATCCCCTTTGTGCTTATCTCATCTCAAAGTACTTATTTAGCTTCCTCAAGCTCTATTTCATTTTGCCTAATCTGCTTCAAAACTCCTGATCAACTTTATGCAAGTACTTTGTATTTCTATTCCTCTGGTACATCCTGGGCATTCCATTGCTTCTCTTCTTTAAACTTCTTGTCCAGTACCATTTCATTTACTCATTTTTCTAACATATCGTCTTGTGATTTCTCTGCTGCGAATCAGGAAAATGTTCATCAAAGTGCATAATAATTCATAAAAGGTCAATACTTACAGGCGATTCCCTGAATCTCTCCTGTGAATACACTCACTAGTGACATTATAAAACAAATTCTCTTAAGTAGCATTTTTCTTCTGACTATGAAACTTCTTAGTTTACTCATACTGTTCTGACTAATCTTAATCATATCCTCCGAATTTCCTAGGACAAGCATCTCCTAACTTATCTATATACCTTACGAGTTTACTTTGTCACTTCTGATCTATCTGTGATAACTTCTACAGATCTTATCAAACTTGTGGCAACCGCACAACATTCTTGTTTCTTCATCTTCCGAAAATACACGACCGCACACTTGCGAGCCGTAAACCGTTCTGCCCTTGACTTCTAGTCAATGCTCAGCTGATCTGTCCCTGTTTACCAGCTAAAACGATTGGTCGGCCCTATTTCCACTCACTGGAAAAAATTGCTCACGCTTTTACAACGTAAGCGAATTCTTTGAACTATCGTCTGTTATTTTTAGACTTCTCTCACTCTATTCCCGTGTGTATTTTTTTCCTCAACTCACTAAAACCTACAAGGGACTTAATTCTGCGTTATCTCCCTTTGACGTGTTAACTGAACACCATAGTCTCTTCTTTAAAGTTTACTACAAAATCGTTACATGCTAATTTTTTCAACCACAATTGAGAACCCACTAAATCTGCTTAACCCTAATTCAAGACTTTTATCCACCAACAGTAATATGCGAAGTTTCCTCCCTTCTCTCAAAGCATCCTTTCACTCATTTTATCTCCCTTCAACTAAGACAAATAGTCTGTATCCAAATCCATTCCTATTTCCTAAACCATTTTTCTACACTCTTTTACTTGACTAAAACCAAATCACCGTTCATATAAACCTTGCTTGAAGCACACATAATGCTTTGGGCAGACCCAACGCCTTAATATCCGGCCTTTGGCTAGGATCATGTGTCTAGACACAGGGACCAGTACAGTGACATTCATGTGTCATTAGGTCCTTTGTGTGAGAACACAGAAGATAATTACAGTGACACATTTTGTCATTGGGTCTTCTTGTGTTGGGACATGTGGTCTTGACCAGAGCCGGGTTTGGGGCGGGTGCCAATGCGACCTCATGCTAGGAAAAAATATGCGACCTCATGCGAGGAAAAAAAAAATTTGTGTGAGAACACAGAAGATCACTACAGTGACACATTTTGTCATTGGGTCTTCTTGTGTTGGGACATGTGGTCTTGACCAGAGCCGGGTTTGGGGCGGGTGCCAATGCGACCTCATGCGAGGAAAAAATATGCGACCTCATGCGAGGAAAAAAAATGCGACCTCATGCGAGGAAAAAAAAAGGTGACATAACCTCTGCTGCAGTTTTCAAGGCCTCTGCTCTGAAGTTACTTGAGAATTTTCCTGTTGCCACTGACAGCCTTTTGTTTTTTTTACACCAGTGCTTAAGGTCAGCACCCCCACCTCCATTTTTTGTTGCATTTGTTGCTGATCCATCTGTGTACGCATGGGTCCAGGTGTTGCATAGGTAATGTTTCTCTGTGTATTTCTATATAATATAGAACTGACAGAAAGAACCCACTAAATAAAAGCAATGAAATATGACACTCAAAAAATATTACGGTGCTTCAAATGACACCCGGCGTGATGCTGACCACATCACTCCTAGTGTGCCGATAGTCAAGAAAATATGTGCCTAACACCATACTCCCAATATGCCTCAATGGGCGTGTAACGGGATCACCTCCTCCTCCCCTCAAATGACACACTCAGAGAAAAATGTCATACACAATAAGTACAAAGCAACCTTTGTTCCCTAACTGCTTGCCTTGGCAAAGCATTGTTGAAAAAAAGCACATAGAGAAAAGAAATTATGTTATTGACACAGGTTAGACAGGGACCACATTGAACGCCTGACAGGACTGACCTGACCTGATAAAATTGAGAGAAGGTGTGCACAACAAAGGCGTGGGCCCCAGAAAGATCAGATAAGCGTAAAATTAGGCGTGTGGAAACTTAGATCTCTCAGATGTTTCTGTTGATGACGCGACACAACTTTTGTTATGACAATTCTAAATAACAGTCATGTTTGTTGTGATGATTTGAAGGTAATGTGCTAATATTCGTTCATTTAGTAATTTTGTGTTTCTCTCTCTCTTCCCTCTCTCTGGGGTTCGGTTATTTGAGTCTTCTTCCTCTCATCTCTTCTTGAACATGTTGTAATGGTGTATCTTTAGCGCACATTTATCTTCTACATGTTGTAATATTGTATGTTTTGTGAACTAATCTTCTTCTAGAACATGTTGTAATGGTGTACTTTTGTGCACTGACCACTTCAAGAATATGTCGTTATGTATTTGTATGCACTGACCTCTTCTAGAACATGTAATGTTGTATTTTGGTGCACTGACCTCTTCTAGAACATCTTGCCATGTATTTTTATGCACTGGCCTCCTCTAGAACTTTTTATAATGTGTAAGGTGTTTTTGTGTGCAATGGCCGTTTCTATAACATGTTGTAATATTGATTTTTTTAATGCACTGACCTTTTCTAGAACATCTAGTAATGTTGCACTTTTCGTGCACTGACAAATCTCTATGACATGTGGAGTTATTTGTGCACTATCCTCTTATGGACTTTGCCACCGTGTTGCATTGCCAATACATTAACAACTTCTTAATCATGTTATTAACATTATTGTTATTATTATAAGATGCCGGCGAAGACTGCATGTGTGGTTGGGGCAGGCGTCGCAGGTATAGCGGCCCTTAAAGAAAGTTTGAGGCAAGGGTTCATACCCGTGTGCTACGAGTTAGATTCTGACATAGGTAAGAATTTGTTCTTTTTCATTATGTTTTGTAATTTTCTTTTTTTTAAGGAAGAGAAGCAGCGTGTGTGAAACCAAAAAAAAAAAAAAAAAAAAAGAGCCGGAGGGTGGGCAGAGATATTGCCTTAGTTAAAAAAAATTTTCTTGCAGTTAATACAGACAAGGATTTGTCAGCCATTCTGGACTCCGTCCTCACTGTCCTGCCTTGTCCCGATAGTTTATAGCAGGAGTAGGCAACCCAGGAGCTTTTAGGATCTACTTGAGTAACATTGAGCCCTCTACAGATCTACTATATATATATATATATATATATATATATATATATATATATATATATATATATATATATATATATATATATATATATATATATACATGGGAGGATGTATGTGTTTGTAAACTTTAAAGTGAGGGGGAAGGGTGGGGGGGGGGCGAATAGCCAGCTGGAGGGTTTTAATTGCGAATGAGAAAAAAATATATTTGATCCAGTGGACACCACGATTTAGTCGGAAAAATTATCTCGTGTAAAAAGCCTCTTTCTCTGTCGTCGCCTAAAGATCTACCAAATGACCCACTGGCATCAACCGGCAGATTGGGATCGACTGGTTGCCGACCCCTGGTTTAGAAAGCATCACTTTGTTTTCTTTAACCAAAGAGTCTTCATTATGTTAAAATTGCATGTATGTATATCTCGAGCAATTCCCGTGAATCATTGAAGAGACAGTAAAAATAACATTAGAACCACTGTACCCAGTCATGCCTTACACCGCGATTACTGTAAGTCTATGCATAGGGCTGACAATCTCGTTATGTAAAACAAAAATAGCCGCAAAATCCATCACGTAAGAACAAGTGACTGCCTGGTGCATGCATGCCGCAACGGAAGTAGCTGTAGTGACAATTGAATATGATAGTGGTGACATTCATATATGAGAAATCATTATTTATTGTTCATTGATGTAGCAAGAACGTTTTTAATTATGGTCATATTTTTTACACTTAATTGTAATTTCAGTGAAAAATAGCTCATGTACAAAAACATCTTAATGAAAGACAAAATAAACCATTAAACTCAACAGTGTTCGTACTTAAAAACAAAGATGCATTTGTATTTTAATCTGAACAATAATGTAGTAGATTATCAAACACTTCCAAACCTCTACACCTCACGGTAGAAGGGGAACGACTACGTAAGTAAGTAAGTTATTTCATGTTTTGTGTTTTCGTTATTTTGACATCTTATTACTTCATATTCTATGTTTTATGATCATTGTTGACATCTTATTACTTCATATTTTATGTTTTATGATCATTGTTGACATCTTAATACTTCATATTTTGTGTTTTATTATCACTGTTGACATTTTACTACTCCATATTTTGTGTTATATGATCATTGTTGACATCTGGCTACATCTTCATCGCATTTCCCATTTACGCTGCTTATGGAGCATGGATCCACCACTGTAGAGTGTGTGGTGAAATTACCGTGATACAACGTTAAAATATCTCCAATTATAAAGATAACGAGTAAGATAAAATGTAGGGATAAAAATATACGTAAGATATGCCGTGACTTCTTCACCTACGCCCGCGGTTCCTACCGCCATTCAAACTAACTAGTTAGACATGCAGACGAAACGGTTTACCCTTTTTGACGGGAGGAAAACGGAGATAAAAAAGGAAAAATATGACTGAACACGTGTTGGAACCTAAAAGGCAAAAAGACGCAAGTTGTAGTTTAAGGAAAAAAAATTCACGCCACTAGTTGACACAATGTAAGGAAATGGACAGAAAAGACCTTAGCTCTTATTCGAAACAGTCGTATCTTAGACGTTTTACAGTAATTAGTTGTTTTGTTTGAATTCAGCGACAAACGCCGTGGAGAAGGTTCGAAAACAAATTTCAAAAACTAACCTTGAGAAAAGTAGGTTTTTCCTTAATAATAAAGTTATGAAAATAAAACCTAGCTAGTTTGATAGCCGACTGTATTGTTCACATCAGACTGGCGAACAGTTTTCTGTGCATACTTCACAAAAGTTACGTTTTGGTGTCCTTGAGCCCTAAAAATGCAAAATCAAACTGCAATGAACTAGTGGGACTAAGTCGGGAGATAGTGGCTAAAAATAACTTAGGAGGCAGGTTTGTGCAGTTTTACGTGTAGTTGGTCCAAGAAACAAGTGTATTTTTGTGAAAAACCAAGTAGAGACAGACGGACCAACAGACAATAATACATACTTGACTGAGATCTGACTGAAATTTGACTTTAGTTTGAAGATTTGAAAAAAAAGTTAGAGGGGAAGTCCGTGATTGGACAAATGTATTCATATTAGCGAGAAAGAGACGCACATTTGTGCCATTTTAAAGAAGACTGTCCAGTAACACAGTTCTTGACTGCTAGTGGTGTTTTCCAGGAAATAATAAATAAAATTCAGTGGGACGCCATACTCTAGCCAGCAGCTCAGCTGAGTTTTGCTAGTCCTAAGTAACTGTGTTCTCAATTCTGAATTCTGGTAAGGCCAAAAAGCATTTATCTTGTTTATTTAATATTTTGAGTGATTGATACTGCCATATCATGAAAAATGATTACGACAAGTGAGTGCTTGCTCTAGGTCCCCCGCCGCAGTCCAGGGCCTAGAGACAAACTAATAATAAATGAAAACCTATCCAAGACTATGGAAGGAGGATCGATTATTGACATCAGTGGGAACATATCACCCACCTTATTTAATAGAAGAAGAAACTATTGAACATATTTCGGATGCAATGCAGTCCTGGGGAACTTGTACAAACTGATAACAACTGGGTGAGATGTGTTACGTTGGTCAGATAGATCTGAATCAGTCTGTGTAATGTTGTTTTGTGGTGTGTGTGTAAGAGTGGCGCAGTTAATAGAGTACTGACACATGGCACAACTTTTGTTTCAGAATTGTGAGTTTCTAATCTGGCACTACGATTGTGCCAGATAATCTTGTAGAAGTACAAGAGCAGTGTCGGTGCAGCCTAACATTGAACTCCAGCTAATGAGAGGAGTGGGCCACAAGAATTCTGTACTACGTCATTACAGGCCAGTAAACTGCAACCTGGCCTGCTGGAGATTCATTAACAACTCCCACCATCAAATAGAGAAATAAAGATTGTATAAATACATTAAGATCAGTCCCTATGTTAAGGACTATGAATTGTACACACAGAGATTGAGCATGATGACGCCACCCCAACTAACCATCCCGTTCTAGTGTTCCCAGGACTTTGTAGACACCATTAATATTAATCATTGTAATAATAGACCTATGTACAAAAGTTATATTTGATTATGCAATACATATATGCATTTCATTGATAAATACCTATCATTTCATAAGTTCTGACCAAAAGAAACATTTGGTTCAGAACTAATAAATTTTAAAAGATTTTAAATTTAAACTTAAACAGCCAGTGTTAGCTCAATGTATTGTAGAGATTATTATTATTATTAGACTTATTATTTACATGTGTGTGTCAGTGTATTGTATTACCTACACATTACATTTCAGTACCCTAGACTTTTAACGTAGCTAACACTCATTATAGTAGAATAGGTCTGTTTGAGGTCGTAAAGTGGTAGCAGAAAGGCCTACTGTAACTCCCATAAACTTTTATCTCAGGAGCCTTCACAGCTGACCTCATACAGTACACTAGGTAACATATCAACCATACAATAACATCAAAAACCACTACAAATATTGGGGTCTTGTCCGGGGATTAAGTTATTAAAGATATTAGGATCTCCTGGTCTGGGAATTAAACTAGTGGTTGCATAAGGGAATAAATTTAAAAGTGTCCCTTAAATAAAAGTGGAAAATAAAAGTTGATGAATCTTCACAGCCAGTGGTAATTAATTAATTAATTAAAATATATTACCTTGATAATTACACTGTGTTGTTTACCTTGGTAATTATATACTTAGAATTACCTTAGTCATTGCTAAATTGTATGTTGAGTATGGCAGATCTAGCAAAATTTAGATCGGCTGCTGTGCTGACGGCGAAGGAGATGAACATGGAGGGTCAAGTTTTAATTCAGTATGTAACTTCAGAATGTGACAAGTATATTGAAAGGGAAGATAGGAGGTTAGCTGAAGAGAAGATGTTACAAATTGAGGCTGACAAAGAACTTAAGAGGCTGCAGATTGAGGCTGACAAAGAGGCTAAGGCATTGGATCCAGAAGAAAAACGACAGCAAATGGAGGCAGAAGATAAGAGATTGACTGCCGAAAGGGAAGCAGAAGATAGGAGATTGCAAAGGGAGCACGAATTACGACTAAGGGAGCTGGAATTACAAGGCCATGCTCCTGGAAATGGTGCCAGCCCTTTTGCCTCAGATGCTACGCCTAGTCAGGGAGCCTCAACCTCAGCTATGGGGTTTCATTTAGACCATTTTAGTGAGAAAGACGATGACATCGAGGGGTACCACAGTAGATTCGAACTATTAGCTACTACGTATGGGTTAGAGAGAGAGAGGTGGAGTCTTAAGTTATCCCAGGGACTGAGAGGTACTTCTTATGAAGTTTTTGCTAAGATGCATAGAGACGACCAAGACAATTATGACATGCTAAAGCAGGCTTTGTTATTGAGATATGAAAAGAATGGTGAATTTTACCGTAAGAAGTTTAGAAATGCCAAACTGTTGTCTGGGGAGACATACCACCAATTCTCTGCCAGACTAGAAACCTATTTGGAGAAATGGACTGCTCTGGGGAAGACCCAAGATTTTAAAGAGATGATCATGATAGAGCAATTAAGAGAGTCCATGGCTCCAGACCTGAAAAAATTTCTCATGGAACAAGGTGCAGAGAGATTGGGGGAGGTTTTAAATGTCGCTGATAGGTATCAGGCAGCCCAGGCAGAGGTAAGTGGCACTAAAAAGAAGCACATAGAAAATTTTAAAGCTCCATAGCAATTTAGTAAATTCGATACGAGAGAACAAGGTAATAAAGGCAGGACAAACTTTGATAGGCCACGAAATGATTATCGTGATAGAAACTCACAGTTCAATGACCAAAAATATAACGAAAGAAAACCGTTTAACCAAGGAAAGAGATGGTGCAAATGGTGTAAGAAAGACAACCATAACACCGAATTTTGTAAAAGGAAACCTTCAAACATTGCTGCGAAACTCGCTATGTGGAAGGAGAAATCAGAGCAGCAGTGATAGATGAACCAATCTACCCTCTAATATTGGGGTGTAGATACGTCTTCTTGGGGAATCCCGAGAGACCTGTGATCATGGCGACAGTGCAGACCAGGTCACAGAAAAAGGAGGAAGAAGGTGAACCTATAAATGCTCATCCAGAGGAGATGAGGAGGGCGCAGGCTGAGGATAGGACACTCAAGCCATGTTTCAAAAAATTGCCCAAATGCCACACACCTCCAAGCAAGGGAGAGTACTTTATGAAGAACAAATTAATCTACAGGAAGGCCGGAACTGGAACAAATGGTCACAACCAGCTGGTTCTTCCCACTTCATATAGGGAAAAAGTGATGGAACTAGGGCATGCGATTCCCTTCAGTGGTCACATGGGGATCAGCGCCACAGGACAGCGTATAGCTTGTCATTACTTCTGGCCAGGGATAACGGAGGATATAAAAAGATATGTCAAATCCTGTCCAGAATGTCAAAGGGTAGCTGATAAGGGTGGATCTAGGGCTTGCTCCTCTTTGGTGATAAGGCCGCTATCGTGTTGCTTCATAAATGATAATGGCAGAACTGACCACCATGGACGTTATAGGTATAAGTCCAATTTCGTTGGGAAATCTTTAGCCCCGTCACAGTACCTACCCTATCGACACCTGGTATTATAGTTCAAGATGTAGGGTGTCTTATCTGGTTTTGTGTTGTTGTTGTTGCTGTGTATAATAGTGATGCAGTTCACAGTGTTACAGCACATAGGGTACAACATGTGAAGTCATAAATGGGCAAACGGTTCTTGACGTTTTTCATCATTTATTTCTGACGCCACAAGCACAGGTACGTTACATCCAGTTCACAATAGAGCAAAGTCATGACATTCACGAATATCAGCATACATAGTTCATCAATGCATTTGGCATATTCTCAAAATGATGATATGGCGCAAAGGGATTATATTGTTGGCTCCAAATACAAAAGTACATCAAAAATCCTCCTACTGTTCAGATGTGCTAAATGAGTCAAATCTTAAGTCGCACGAGGATGACATTCAAGGAGTGCAGGTCGAACTGACCTTTACAGACATTCCTAAGTCTAACCTTGACGTAGGCGTAATCGCTGACACACAGCGACGTTCATAGAACATAGAGCTGTTCTACGGGCTGAGTATGACCCGTGTACATATAGATCTCAGGTATGAAGATACCTGGGGCGTGATTTCTAATAAAAGCACCTCCCTTTCTGTAAAGCATACGTGAGCAGAGATCGACCATTGTAAAACATAAAGTTAAGTTACATATTGGATGTAAATGAGGCATTACCTTCGTTCGAAAATCCACACCACAGAAAACATACGCCTCCAGGTGATTTGAATACTCAAGGGAAGGACCTTGCAAGCTAACTAACTCACAAAAAGGCTCCTAATTCCCTAACAAAATCACAGAGACGCCAAAACGCGTCTTCTCTGCTTCACAACTTTTTATCGACTCCCAAGATAAAGAAACTTCCCAGACGCCTCGCGTCCGGACATGCGCAGAACCTATACACTTGAATAGTCAATCAAACAAGACGATCTAGGAACATTCGAGATACAGATTTAACTAGATCGAGCCTTATATGGACATGACCAGAGACCTCAACACTGGTTTCAGACATTCCAACAACAGTTGACCGATACTACCAAATAAGGAGAATGATCACACTTCGTTCAAAAAATATGGACCGAACGTGTCTCGTCACAACAGGAGGTAACATCATATCAAATGATAATCTCAATTATCCAGAGTTATGTAGCTTTGACCGAAAAAATTAAAGTGTACATTTCAGTCAATCTAATTATACAATGTCTTTAGCAAAAAATGATCATACAATGACTTTAGGAAAAATGATCATACAATGACTTTAGGAAAAATGATATGTGCGTAACATTACCGCACCCTCCCGGGAAAAAAAATGAAACATTTTTTTTTGAATCCTGGAGCCGTGAAAAAAAACCCAGGCTCCTAACGCACACATGATGCGCGGATATATTGCCTAAAAATGAGGCTAGCTTGACGCATGGAGCGAAACTGAGATTATATCTCAGATCCTTAGAGAAAAAAAAATTTATCTAAGTATACGTGTATATATTCCAGGAAGGTGCCACCAACACACGCCACAGTGATGGCAACATCATAATGCAAGACAAATTATACTCATACAAATCTATGAAATTAAATATATTATCATAGTATTATACAATGAAGTGTTGTGCAAACAGCGGTGTAATATACTGATATACCGCACTATAATATTACACATATTCAAACAAAGAGTACATTAAATAATGCATTATTAATCATTACTAATACATGCGCTGTTCCTCGTAGACATAAATATAATCGATACATGAAGATGTGGACATCATCCGCTCCAACCTAGGACAGGACTTGATAACTTCAAAGTTCCACAATGTACATAATCTCGCAGACTTAAATGATGTGCTGCGAAAATATCAATAACACAAATCTTTAAGACAAATGTTAAATCTCTTAATACAATCATTAAAATACAATATCTAAATGTGGCCATGTGATCTTTTGGCCCGTATATCGCTAACTAAGCCTTCTTCTGTTATGATCAAATCGGTAACATAAAAAAGGAAATTACATGGTACAACGTTATAAATTCCCAAAAAGTGAGAAAATATGTGCTAATATGTCATTATAGTATTTAACTGTATATCAGGAAATATATATGACAGAAGAATTATGTGGAATCATGTGGGCACCTGGACAGAATGTCTGCCATCACATTATCCGCACCACGGATAGCTCGCACCGTGAAATGAAATGGTTGAAGAGCTATGGCATATCGAGTAGACCTCGAGCTCTTCAAGTTTTTGCTCTGAATAGCAGTAAGATCTTTCTGGTCGGTTTCCACAATGAAATGTGCGCCTAGAAGAAATCTTTGTAACTTCAGAATAGACCATACCATAGCCAATAATTCACGGTCTAAAACCGAGTAATTTCTTTCTGCAGCATTTAATTTCCTAGAGATATACATCACCGGATGCAGAGTATCAGAATACTTCTGCATAAGTGCTGCCCCAATCCCAGTTGACGAGGCGTCACTTCGAAGAACAAAAGTCTTCTCAATAGTAGGTAACCTAAGGATAGGTGGAGATGAAAATAGAGTTTTAACCTGGTCCAATGAGTATTGACATTCTTGAGACCAGCGGATCAGATTAGGCGATCCTTTCTTCAATAAAGTAGAAAGCGGTGCCATAATGGAGGACAGATTCGGAATGAATCGTCCGTAAAATTGGATCAAACCTAAGAGACTCCGTACTTGTTTCTTCGTCTTAGGTACAGAAATGTTAAGTATTTTTGAAACATTGTGGTCCTCTGTCTTTAAAAGACCATGACCAACACGATGACCCAGGAAAGAAATCTCACTAAATCCTATAAAGGCTTTAGAGGGTTTTGCAGTCAAGTTATACTCGCGAAGAGTAGACAGCAATTCGTATAAACCCAAATAGTGATCTTCCCAGGAATCACTGAACAGACAGATATCGTCTAAGTATGCTATGACATCTGTACGATATGCGAGAATTCGCCGCATCATGCGTACGAATGTAGCAGGGGCGTTCATAAGACCGAAAGGCATGAAATTCCATTGGAATAAACCCCTAGGTGTAGAAAAAGCTGTAAAAGGTTTGGCACGTTCAGTTAAAGGAACTTGCCAATAACCTTTATACAAGTCCAGATTGGTAAAGAATCTAGAATTAGAAAGTTTATTTAGTAGCTATTCAAATAAAGGCATAGGTTCAGCATCGAACTTCGTAACTTGGTTCAATTTGCGATAATCTACGCAAATGCGAATGTTATTATCCTTCTTCCGAACAATAACCATAGACGAGGAGTATGCTGAAGTGGATGGTTCAATGATTTCCAATCGTATCATTTCATCCAATTCTTTTTCGACTTGTGACTAAAAATGGATAGGTATTGGATATGGTCTGACTCTGATAGGGTTATGGTCAGTTAGTATAATGTCATGTTCGATGACATTTGTGTGTCCCAGGATGTCTGTAAGGACATCCTGAAATGTTTGCAACATCGAAGAAACTTGTCGATGTTCCTCAGCGGAAAGATTAGGAGAAACCGTAACGTTTTTCCAAGATTCCGTAGAATGAAGTGGGACCATAGGAAGTGGAGGATTTACATCAGAAAAAGTAGTTTCCTCATCCTGTATAACTGACAGGGATGAGTAATGACCATGAGGTACTTGAGAATTGTCCGTTGCCTGGAAAATAGGCTGCAAATAGTCAGGTCTTTCATGAAATTCCGTGAGCATATTTATGTGGAAAGTTTTATGCTTTCCATCAATATCGACAACATAGTCGACATCGGAAATTTTGGAGACTATTGCATATGGACCTTTCCATGCAATAAGAAGTCTGTTCTCCCTTGAAGGAAGTAGAACGAGAGCTTTGTCACCTGGACAAAGTTGTCGTAGACATCTATTTTTATTTGCAAACTGCCTTGCCTTTTCTTTAGCAAATTCAGATGAAGAAGTTGCTAGTTTGCAAACCTCGATGATCTTTTTCCTAAGAGCAATGACATACTCGTAAGAAGATTGAGTCTCATCGCTAATATTATCGGCAGTGATGAGATCGTAAAGTAAAGACATAGGGCCACGCGGTTGCGCGCCAAAGACAATTTCAAAAGGAGAAAACCCTGTTTGTTCATTGGGGACCTCTCTATAAGCAAAGAGAGCCGCGGGTAAAACCCTGTCCCAATCCTGAGGATGATCCTCAGTTATTTTCCCAAGTAAAGTTTTTAGAGTCCTATTCAAACGCTCAACTAACCCATTAGACATTGGGTGATAGATACTGCTGAGAGACCTTTTAATATGTAGCATAGACATTACCTGTGACATAGTGTCTGATATAAGTTGAGTGCCATGGTCTGATAATATTTCTCCGGGGAAACCCAAGGGAGAAAATATCAGCCAAAGAGCGTCTGCGATATCAGCAGTTGAGATGCTCTTAAGAGGTATAGCCTCTGGCCAACGTGTGCACATATCGACACATGTAAGGATAAATTGATGTCCTCTGGCCGACTTCAAAAAGGACCGATAATATCTATTGCCATTTTTTGAAAAGGGCGAATAGGAATGTCAGCAGCTTGGATAGGCGCAGCATGTCGTGGTCCTTTCGATTTGACCTCCTGACACACTTTGCAAGAACGACAGTAAATTCGTATGTCCTTGCTCACAAATGGCCAAAAGAAAGCCACAAGAACCCTCGACTTTGTACGGGAAAAACCCATATGTCCAGCACATTGCGAGTCATGAGCATGTTGCAATATTTGCAATCTCATACTCTTAGGCACAAGAATTTGTGAATGAGTGCACGTAGACGAGTCTTGTATAATACGCACAAGTACGCCGTTCTTCATAGAAATCCAAGACTTTCTATTAGTATTCTGATTTGGATCACCTTTTTTTGCTAGAATGAAGAATTTTTGTAAAGAAGGATCTTCTTCTTGCAATTTTATAAATGAGTCACGTAAAATAATCAAGTGACTATCTTGGCTATCTACTTCATCATTATCAGTTAATGAAGTTTGAGGTGGATCCAGAGCATGTGCTCTTGTGACCACCGCATTGGTAGCTTCCATGTTTTGCTCTTCCCAAACAGCAATTTGCTGTATGGTACATTCCCTAACTCCGTGAATACGACCAATAATAAGGTCCGCAATAGGGTTTGGAAGAAGACACGCGTGGACATCTCCCGTAAAGAAAGGAGTAGCAATATGTATTATGGCTGTAGGATACTTTTCCAAAGTGCCACCAAATGTGACACATTTGATGACTTTTCCTGTAGCACAGGATGGATTTACAAGAGATTGCCTAACACCAACAGTAGTACATCCAGAATCAAACAAAACTGAGACTGGATTACTATTTACAAGACCCTTATGTACCTCTCCCGTCATGCGCAACATTAGCAGGAAGAGCGGGAAGAGGATGACCACAGCTTAAAGTAGTTACGGTAGCCGGGTCAAATAAAGTACTGCATTGGATACATTTATTTGCTCTACCAAAATCAAAAGATGAACATCCGATAGCATTTTGGTCTTTATTATCATTAACCTGTTTATCTGCTCCCTGTGATTCTTGTTGTACAGAGTTTGTCTCTTGATATCTTTTTCTTTTATGTTGCGATCTACCGCGACCATTATTGCCTCTGCAATTATCATTAAAGTCCCTACTGTAATTGTTATTCTGGTTCGAATTCCAGTTTCCATAACTGTCATCACCATCTCTATACTGTTGAGAACCTCTATTATATTGGTTTTGAGGTCTCCGAGAAAAAGATTTGCCTCTATACTGACTACCTTTGTGAAAATGTCTAAAATTACAGGGAGTAGTATACCGTGGAGTATCAGGTTGTCTCCAGTTCTGCGAAGAAGAATCACCCTGAAATTGATCGCTATGATTCTGAGCATAATTACGGTTACTCTTCTTATTAAAATTTTGTTGGCTACCCTGAAATTTACGCATGAAATTTGGGCCATAAGGTGCTGCCGAAGCAACTGGCAGACCTTCTTTTACTTTAGAGTTGCTAATAGTTACGTGAGGATGCGCAGTGACATACTGGCAACAGTATTCTTCCATTTCCTTTATATTTTTAGGCTTACGCTCATGAAGAAAAGGAAGAAAAGATTCATTGACAGACGACATAACCTTGTCTCTAAGTAGTAAGTCCATAAGAGCTTCATATGTATTTTCTGTCTTAGACAGCTCAACCCATCGTGAAAAAGTAAGACGTATCCTTGAGATGAATTCAGAGAATTCCACTCCAGTTTCTGGCAACATATTTTTAAATTGAAGACGATAGCCGTCTTCGTTAAGTTGGTACTTCTTTAACGAGACTGCTCTGACAACCTCATAGTTGTTTTTGTCAGGCACATCTACCATGCCCAACATAGTCAAAGCATCACCTCTAAGTGTCTTGGACAGATGATAAACATATAGTGTTTTATCTATGTTATGCACCTTACATGCACTTTCAAACCTGTCTAGATAAAATGTTATGTCATCAATGGAGGCATTAAATGCTGGTAGATTAAGCTTGAAATTATTAGCATTAGTCTTATCTGACACCTTATCTGCATTACTAGCATTACCAGTGTTCAACAATTTCATCTTTTCTAACTATAAAGCTAAGAGTTTTTCTTCATGCTCCATTTTTGCTTTTCTCTCATCAGCCTCTCTTTGTAACCTTCTTTCTTCAGCCTCAGCCTCTCTTTGTAACTTTTTCTCTTCAGCCTCTCTTTCAAGTTTTTTCTCTTCAGCTTCTCTTTCAAGTTTTCTCTCTTCAGATTTTGCTCCTTTTCTCTTTTTTGTTTTTCCATTTCCATTTGGAATCTCTTTTCCTCCACCTGCATCTGCAGTTTTAAATTCTCAGCATCTATTTTCTTTTGATCAGTTTGTTCTTTTATTTTCTTTTCTTCCGACTTCAATGTCTTGGCATATTGAACAGTCGCAAATTCTTCTAATTTATCACCAGTCTTTCCAAGGGATTTACCCTGCTCAATAAAGTACTCAAATGTAGACATGTTGTCTAAAATATGAGTCCAAAACCTGAAATAATTAATTATCTTATTTCAACCTTAATAGTAACAAGACTTAATAAAGTACTTGTATAATCCCAATGTTTAACCCAATCTCCGGGGGAAACAAGTCTTTGACACCAACTTGTATTATCAAATGTATAATAATATCACAAGTCACTTCTTAATCATGAAGGCACTACACAAATCAGTGCATAACTATCAGTTATTTATCACAACTGCACTACAATAGTGCGTAAGCAAAAAACCACCAGTTAGTTATGATAAGTGCACTATATAAACAATAGTGAAAGCTAATTATGCAAGAACCATGTAAATAATAACAAAGAACAAAGACAATGTAAACAATAACAAAGATCAAAGTCAATGTAAACAATAACAAAGATCAATGTCAATGTAAACAATAACAAAGATCAAAGTCAATACGAAAACATTCGCATAAGTCAACTAAATAAACAGCAGAACTAAAAGAAAGTATCACAAAGAATGTGAATGACAAAATGCGAAAAAGTAAACAAACAAATGACGTCACAATGTATAAACAAAAATTGTGTAAAGAACTGAATAATAGAAAAGAGGAGACCTACAAATACAAACAAATCTAAACAAAACTAAAGAATGTGAAAAAATACCGAAAACAACACTGACCATGTCATCACAACTAATAGAAATAGCAACAAAAGTCGCTTAGCAAATTTCACTGTAGGAAATTTGCATACCCTACAGAACACTCTCAATAGAAAACCTCTGTCACGTGGTATGATCTATAGGAGTCACCACCCATCCAGACCCGCTGAAATATAAATATACATATACAAATAATATTTAACATGTAGACATGTAAACAAATAGCAAAAGTGTGTGAAAGAATTCAGAAGGCTCAGCTAGAACATAAGGGCACAGTTCACAAACAGGCCACTTAACTTCTATATGTCCCAACGTCAGCACGGTGCAGAACATGATGTGATCAGCATTCTTAGGATAAACGATCCAACGTTGATCGCCATCTGCTCCCATGAACAGCCATGACGCAGGAAATAGAGCTTCTGATACTGGAAATAAGTTACGGAACTTGACCTTCTAGATTGAAAGAAATCGATTCAAACGGCACTTGTCCTTCTAGATGTAGACAAATCGATTCAAACGGCACTTGTCCTTCTAAATGCAGACAAATCGATTCAAACGGCACTTGTCCTTCTAATAATAGCCCCTTCAGTCATAACTGACTATGGGAATGCGCCCCTGAGGTGACAGCCCTCAATTGCTTATTTTCCTGGTGCTCCTTTCGACGTTTTCTCCTCACCTCTGCTTCTTGTGTGAGCCTCTCTTCGCCCAATCTGAGGTGGTGCCGTAAATAGCATCGCCACTTAGTGCGATCGGCAGCTTAATCCTCCCATGTTGCTGGATCCATGTCCAGTGCCCTCATATCTCTCTTGCCCACATCTTTGAACCTCAGCTGTGGTCGCCCAACTGTTCTCTTGCCATCTGCTAATTGTCCGTAGAAGATATCTTTTGGGATGCGACCATCTTCCATGCGGCGAACATGGCCAAGCCAGCGAAGTCTGCGCTGTCTAAGCAGCGTATACATACTTTGAAGGCCAGCACGTGACAACACCTCGACATTTGTCACTTTATCTTTCCACGAGATGCCGAGGATGTGGCGTAGACACCGCAAATGGAAGGTATTGAGCCTTCTTTCTTGCTTAGCATAGATCGTCCAGGTCTCGCTGCCATATAGGAGTGTGCTGGTGACGCAGGCATTATATACCGCAGCTTTGGTCTTCATTGTGAGTTTAGAGTTTCCCCAAACACGCGATGTGAGGCGGGCAAAGGCAGCTGCAGCTTTGCCAATGCGGCTGTCGATTTCTGTATCCAGTGAGAGTTTGTCATTGATGGTAGACCCTAGGTATGTGAAGTGGTGCACCACTGCCAATTCATAGTTATCGATAGTGATAACTGGTGCAGCACCCACATCCTGACTCAGCACATTCGTTTTCTTTAGACTTATTGTGAGGCCAAAGTCCTTGCATGCTTTAGTGAAGCGATTCATCAAGCTCTGAAGCTCCTGTTGGCTTTGAGTGACGACTGCAGCATCATCAGCGAACAACAAGTCTCTTATAGTGACCCTTCTGATTTTTGTTTTTGCCTTCAGCCTTGAAAGATTAAACAGACGGCCATCTGACCTAGTGTGAAGGCATATTCCTTCAGTTGCATCTCTGAATGCATGTTTCAAGAGTAAGGCAAAGAAAATTCCGAAGAGGGTCGGAGCCAGAACACAGCCTTGTTTAACGCCACTTCGTATATCAAAGGGCTGTGACGTGCTTCCAGCATATTGGACTGTTCCCTTCATGCCGTCATGGAATGACTTTATCATTTCCAGCATTTTAGAAGGGCAGCCTATTTTCAGGAGGATTTTAAAGAGTCCATCCCTACTAACCAGGTCGAATGCTTTTGTGAGGTCTATAAAGGCGATATATAATGGTCTTTTCTGCTCTCTTGATTTTTCCTGAAGCTGGCGGAGAGAGAAGATCATGTCTGTTGTTGATCTGCCAGCTCGGAATCCACACTGTGACTCTGGATATATGCGCTCAGCTAACTTGTGTAGTCGCATTAAGATGACTTTGGCAAAAACCTTACCAACAATACTAAGAAGAGAGATGCCTCTGTAGTTATTGCAATCACTTCTGTCTCCTTTATTTTTATACAGTGTTACAATCTTGGCATCTCGCATGTCTTGAGGAATAGTTGTCTCTTCCAAGCACTGGCACAGCAACCTATGCAGGGGATGTAATAGCGTGCTCTTACAGCATTTGATTAAATCAGGAGGAATCCCATCACTACCTGGTGCTTTGCCAGAGGCCAAGCTATCAATGGCCTTACTGAGTTCCTCTAATGTTGGTTCCGCATCCAGCTCCTCCATAGTTGGCAGACTATTGACAGCATCAAGGGCTGCAGGCGTAACGGTATTGTCTCTAGCGTAAAGCTCAGAGTAGTGCTCGACCCACCTCTCCATCTGCTTACCCTTATCGGTTAGCTTCTCTCCGCTGATGGTTTTTAGCGGTGCCGTCTTACTTTTATGGGGGCCAAGTGCTTTCTTTATACCGTCATACATTTGTCTAATGTTGCCTGTTTGCGCTGCGATCTGGATGCTCTCACTGAGCTGGAGCCAATAGTCATTTGCACAGCGTCGAGCAGTTTGTTGAACTTTGCTTCTCGTAGCCCTCAGGATCTGTAGGGTTCTGGCACTCGGTGAACGTTTGTATTCATTCATAGCACTGCACTTAGCTTCAATAACAGGTGCCATCACATCTGATGAAGCGTCAAACCAGTCATTTGACTTTGCTGTTTTCTTACCAAAGGTGGCAAGTGCAGTACTTTGAATGGTGTTCCGTAGATGCTCCCAGTTCTCTGTAATAGTATCACCATGCTGAGGGCTACTGAGCACTTTCTTGAAGGTCGCAGTGAATTGAGCGATCATGAAAGGGTCTGACATCTTGCTGGTATCAATGCGTGGTTTCCCTTCATGTCTGACACGATAGAGTTTTCTTGGTTATGCTCTGATTTTCAGCAAACCAAGGAGTGATCTGTGTCACAGTCTGCACTATGGTACGAGCGCGTGGAGAGCACAGACCTGAGGAGTGGCCTTCTGACGAGAATCAGATCAAGTTGGTGCCAGTGCTTGGATCGTGGGTGTCTCCATGACACCTTATGCTTGGGTTTTGTCTGAAAGTAGGTGTTGGTCACGCAGAGATCATGGTGGACGCACAACTCTAAGAGCCGTTGTCCATTTTCATTCATCTTGCCAATACCAAACCTGCCCAGACATGAAGGCCATGAAACATTATCGGCACCCACTCTAGCGTTAAAGTCACAAAGGAGAACAAGCTGTTCTTGCCTAGGTATGCTTTTGATTACTGCTGCTAGATTCTCGTAGAACTCATCTTTAGCTTCTGAGGCAGAGTACAGAGTAGGAGCATACACACTGACAAGGGTGATGGGACCTGTGCTAGTTTGCAGGCGGAGCGTTAACAGGCGTTCTGATCCATTCTCGCCTGGTTCAACCATGTTAGTTAGCGATTTTTTGACCGCAAAACCTACTCCGTGTTCTCTAGCTTTATTAAGATCTTTCCCTTGCCAATAAAATGTTTAGTCCTTCTCGCTCACCGTTCCAGAGCCCGCCAGGCGCGTTTCCTGAAGTGCAGCTATATCCACCTGAAGTCGTTTAAGCTCATCATTAATTATGGCTGTCTTCCTTACATCGTTCACATCCTGTAGGTTTTCGGATAGTCCAGTCAACATAGTCCGGACGTTCCAGCATCCCAATCTGAGAGTTTGCTTATTTCTATTTTTTCGATAATTGCTTGGTGCAAAATTTTCTGTCCACAGTTCGGGTTTGACCCTAATCCCCATGCACCTAATGGGGAAAGCAGACAGTGGCGGGACAACACCTTATTGACTGGGGGCTGCCCAGCTTGAAGCGGGTGGTAGCTGTCCAGTGAGATCCTAGAACCTCTCCCACTGTCGGAAGTAGCCCCTGGCGCCATGCCCTACGCCAATTGGGCAAAATGCTTATAACCGGTAACTGCTACTTCCCGTGTTTTGCCGACACCTATAGGGTGAAGCTGGAGTGTCCTCTCCAGGGCGCGAGCTTGGGCACAGTTATATGGAGATCAAGCTGTTGCCCATGCAGCATGTTCCCCCTCTCCACACAGCCGGTAGATCCAAAGGAACGGCAGTAGCCGATACAGTTTGGTACCAGCCATGTCGCAGGAGTTGCCAGAATAATGTCGAATCGACATTAAGACAAATTGATAAACTGCCAAGCAACGCCAGGTACTTTCAAAATATGTCTCGAAGGAAGTTAGCTGAAACTGCAATGTTGTATGATGAAGTATGCTGTCTGGGTTTGATGATTCCCTTGACTGCTGGTACCAGAATTAAACCAACATCTGGCCACCATAAAATGATAAGGGTGGATCTAGGGCTTGCTCCTCTTTGGTGATAAGGCCGCTATCGTGTTGCTTCATAAATGATAATGGCAGAACTGACCACCATGGACGTTATAGGTATAAGTCCAATTTCGTTGGGAAATCTTTAGCCCCGTCACAGTACCTTCCCTATCGACACCTGGTATTATAGTTCAAGATGTAGGGTGTCTTATCTGGTTTTGTGTTGTTGTTGTTGTTGCTGTGTATAATAGTGATGCAGTTCACAGTGTTACAGCACATAGGGTACAACATGTGAAGTCATAAATGGGCAAACGGCTCTTGACGTTTTTCATCATTTATTTCTGACGCCACAAGCACAGGTACGTTACATCCAGTTCACAATAGAGCAAAGTCATGACATTCACGAATATCAGCATACATAGTTCATCAATGCATTTGGCATATTCTCAAAATGATGATATGGCGCCAAGGGATTATATTGTTGGCTCCAAATACAAAAGTACATCAAAAATCCTCCTACTGTTCAGATGTGCTAAATGAGTCAAATCATAAGTCGCACGAGGATGACATTCCAGGAGTGCAGGTCGAACTGACCTTTACAGGAATTCCTAAGTCTAACCTTGACGTAGGCGTAATCGCTGACACACAGCGACGTTCATAGAACATAGAGCTGTTCTACGGGCTGAGTATGACTCGTGTACATATAGATCTCAGGTATGAAGATACCTGGGGCGTGACTTCTAATAAAAGCACCTCCCTTTCTGTAAAGCATACGTGAGCAGAGATCGACCATTGTCAAACATAAAGTTAAGTTACAGATTGGATGTAAATGAGGCATTACCTTCGTTCGAAAATCCCCACCACAGAAAACATACGCCTGCAGGCGATTTGAATACTCAAGAGAAGGACCTTGCAAGCTAACTAACTCACAAAAAGGCTCCTAATTCCCTAACAAAATCACAGAGACGCCAAAACGCGTCTTCTTGCTTCACAACTTTTTATCGACTCCCAAGATAAAGAAACTTCCCAGACGCCTCGCGTCCGGACATGCGCAGAACCTATACACTTGAATGGTCAATCAAACAAGACGATCTAGGAACATTCGAGATACAGATTTAACTAGATCGAGCCTTATATGGACATGACCAGAGACCTCAACACTGGTTTCAGACATTCCAACAACAGTTGACCGATACTACCAAATAAGGAGAATGATCACACTTCGTTCAAAAAATATGGACCGAACGTGTCTCGTCACAACAGGAGGTAACATCATATCAAATGATAATCTTAATTATCCAGAGTTATGTAGCTTTGACCGAAAAAATTAAAGTGTACATTTCAGTCAATCTAGTTATACAATGTCTTTAGCAAAAAATGATCATACAATGACTTTAGGAAAAATGATCATACAATGACTTTAGGAAAAATGATCTGTGCGTAACAGTAGCTCCAAAGCATTGGACTGCTCCTGCAACTCTAGGGGAAATGCCCATAGTGGGAACACCTTTTGAGAGGGTTGCAGTGGATATTGTGGGACCTCTCACTCGGATCAAGAGGAGGAACAGTTACATTTTTACTCTGGTGGACACTTGTTCTATGTGGGGAGAGGCGGTAGCCCTGCCATCAATTGATTCGAAACATGTAGCAGAGGCACTACTTACAATATTCACAAGATTAGGATTCCCGCATCAAATCTTGACTGATAATGGCTCACAGTTCAAGGGGAAACTAACGGAAGAAGTTTTTAAGCTATTTCAAGCCAGACACTTTCAATGTAGTCCGTACCATCCACAAGGGAACGGCCAGGTAGAGAGGTTCAACGGGACTCTCATTTCTATCCTGAGGAAGCTGGCACACGAAAAACCGGATATGTGGGATCAATTTCTGCCCGCCGCGTTGTTTGCGTATCGGGAGGTACCACATAGTTTAAACGGGATGGCTCCCGCAACCCTGCTATTTGGGAGGCCAATAAAAGGTCCATTGGAAGCTTTATTAAGGACCTGGACAGATGAGAAAGCAGAAGAGACTGTTACCTCATCATATCAATATGTGAACGAGCTGACCACTCGTCTGAAAGCTGGATGGAAACTGGCAAATGATAATTTGAGACAAGCCAGGAAGAAACATGCAGCTTACTTTAATAGGAAGGCAAAGGACAGAGAATTAGTTGTGGGAGAGAAGGTGCTTCTTCTACTACCCGGTAGCCAGAATAAGTTGCAAATTGGATGGCAAGGTCCATATACGGTTCTAGAGAAGGTGTCTCGAACAAACTATAAAACTGACAAAAAGGGGAAGAAGAAAGTATATCATGTAAACCTTTTAAAGAAGTATCTGGACAGACCACATCAGGAAAGCACCCCCTTACTGACCTTGGCTATCGCAACTCAAATGCAAAAGGAACCACTCACCTCACATGAATACCCATTACATCCTTGTGAAAGAGCCGCACAGGTAAAAGTCGGTAAGCACCTGACTAAAAATCAGAGGGAGAGAGTTCAACAGGTTCTGGAGGAACATACAGATGTATTAACAGATAAACCAGGACATACAAATTTGCTACAGTATGACATGAAGCTGATAGACTCAAACCCAATCTGTATGAGAGCCTATTCTATTCCGTTCGCGAAGGAGAAGGCATTGAAAGAGGAAATAGATTATTTGTTGAAAGAAGGGATTATTTCACACGGTGAACCTTCTTTTAGCTCCAGTGTAGTTTTGTTGAGGAAACCGTCTGGGGAACATAGACTGTGCATAGATTACAGGAAACTGAATGCTGTCACAGAAGGACAAGTGGATCCATTACCAGACACAAAACAGTTATTTGCCAGATTGAACAAGGCAAAATACTTTTCGAAGGTGGATCTTAGCAAAGGCTATTACCAGATTCCAGTGAAGCCTGAAGTTAGACCTTATTTAGCCTTTAGCACCTCGGAAGGACATTATGAATTCAACATGCTACCATTCGGACTGAAAAATGCTCCGAGTGTATTTTCTAGGATGATGCGCAAATTGTTGGATCCCTTGAATAATCCATGTATCACAAATTTCATGGATGATATTCTTGTCGCCACGGAAACATTTGAGGAACACATTAACTCTCTGAATATGTTATTTGATAGGCTTAGGGAAGCGAACTTAACTGCTAGACCAACAAAATGTTGTATTGGATGCAAAGAGTTGGAATTCTTGGGACATACTGTATATCAGGGTAACATGACCCCTGACCCCAAGAACTTGGAAAAACTGCAGAGAGCACCTAGACCACAAACAAAAAAAGACGTGCGATCATTCGTGTCGTTATGTGGGTTTTACCAAAAATATATCAAAAATTTAAACTCTATATGTGCTCCTCTGACTGATCTGACTCGCAAAGGAAATCCAGATAAAATTGTTTGGTCTGCGCAATGTGAATTAGCCTTTCAAGAGTTAAAGGAAAAACTCACTAGCAAGCCTATTCTCAAATTGCCCGATTTGACTCAGGACTTTGTGGTGAGAACAGATGCAAGTAATGTAGGCCTGGGGCGACACTGTTACAAAGGTCCTCTTCACCCAATGGGGAACTGAACCCAGTCGCTTATGCAAGCCGCAAGTTGAACAAAGCGGAGCAGGGATATTCCACAAGCGAAAAAGAATGTTTAGCGTTAATCTGGGCAATAAAAAAGTTCCAAATCTATCTGTATGGTAGGACTTTTGTGGTCCAGACGGATCATCAGCCGCTCGTGTTCTTATCTCAGGCCAAGCATGAAAATGCAAGATTGTTGAGATGGTCTTTATTGTTGCAACCTTATCAGTTTATTATCGAATATATCCCGGGGTCACAGAATGTCGGTGCAGATTTCCTCAGTAGGCACCCCTGTGATCAAAATTAGAGTAGTTGGCAGGCGTGAGGAGTAATTTTATCTATGTGTATCACTGGTTTTGGAACTTGCATTAGTGCATGTTCTCAGGTGGGGAGATGTGTGGTGAAATTACCGTGATACAACGTTAAAATGTCAGCAATTATAAAGATAACGGGTAAGATAAAATGTAGGGATAAAAATATACGTAAGATATGCCGTGACTTCTTCACCTACGCCCGCGGTTCCTACCGCCATTCAAACTAACTAGTTAGACATGCAGACGAAACGGTTTACCCTTTTTTGACGGGAGGGAAACGGAGATAAAAAAGGAAAAATATGACTGAACACGTGTTTGAACCTAAAAGGCAAAAAGACGCAAGTTGTAGTTTAAGGAAAAAAATTCACGCCACTAGTTGACACAATGTAAGGAAATGGACAGAAAAAGGACCTTAGCTCTTGTTAGAAACAGTCATATCTTGGACGTTTTTACGGTACTTGGTTGTTTTATTTGAATTCAGCGGCAAACGCCGTGGAGAAGGTTCGAAAACAAATTTCAAAAACTAACCTTGAGAAAAGTAGGTTTTTCTTTAATAATAAAGTTATGAAAATAAAACCTAGCTAGTTTGATAGCCCATCTTGAGCAGAGAAATAATATACTTTTAATTATACAGACGGACAGATAACACGGAAGATATTGACGAAAGACTGTATTGTTCACATCAGACTGGCGAACAGTTTTCTGTGCATACTTCACAAAAATTACGTTTTGGTGTCCTTGAGCCCTAAAAATGCAAAAATCAAACTGCAATGAACTAGAGGGGCAAAGTCGGGAGATAGTGGCTAAAAATAACTTAGGAGGCAGGTTTGTGCAGGTTTTGCAGTGGTCCAAAAAACAAGTGTATTTTTTGTGAAAAACCAAGTAGAGACAGGACGGACCACACGACAATTGAATACATATTGGACTGATGATCTGACTGAAATTTGGCCACATTTATTTGAAATTTTGAAAAAAAGTTAGAGGGGAATGTGGTCCGTGATTGGACCGGCCGTATTCATATTAGCGAGAAAAGTTGCACATTTGTGCCATTGTTAAAAGAAGACTGTCCGGTAACACAGTTCTTGACTGCTAGTGGTGTTTTCCAGGAAATAATAAATAAAATTCAGTGGGACGCCATACTCTAGCCAGCAGCTCAGCTGAGTATTGCTAGTCCTAAGTAACTGTGTTCTCAATTCTGAATTGTGGTAAGGCCAAAAAGCATTTATCTTGTTTATTTTAATATTTTGAGTGATTGATACTGCCATATCATGAAAAATGATTACAAGTGAGTGCTTGCTCTAGGTCCCCCGCCGCAGTCCAGGGCCTAGAGACAAACTAATAATAAATGAAAACCTATCTAAGACTATGGAAGGAGGATCGATTTTGACATCAGTGGGAACATATCACCCACCTTATTTAATAGAAGAAGGAAACTATTGAACATATTTCGGATGCAATGCAGTCCTGGGGAACTTGTTAAAGAAATGTGATAACAACTGGGTGAGATGTGTTACGTTAGGTCAGATAGATCTGAATCAGTCTGTGTAATGTTGTTTTTGTGGTGTGTGTGTAAGAGTGGCGCAGTGAATAAGTACTGACACATGGCTGAACTTTTGTTTTCAGAATTGAGAGTTTCTAATCTGGCACTACGATTGTGCCAGATAATCTTGTAGAAGTACAAGAGCAGTGTCGGTGCAGCCCAACATTTTACTCCAGCTAATGAGAGGAGTGGGCCACAAGAATTCTGCACTACGTCATTACAGGCCAGTAAACTGCAACCTGGTCTGCTGGAGATTCATTAACAACTCCCACCATCAATAGAGAAATAACGATTGTATAGATACATTAAGATAAATCCCTATGTTAAGGACTATGAACTGTACACACATAGATTGAGCATGATGACGCCACCCCAACTAACCATCCAGTGCTAGTGTTCCCAGGACTTTGTAGATACCATTAATATTAATCAATGTAATAATAGACCTATGTACAAAAGTTATATTTGATTATGCAATATATATATATATGCATTTCATTGATAAATACCTATCATTTCATAAGTTCTGACTAAAAGAAACATTTGGTTCAGAACTAATAAATTAAAAAAAAAATTTTAAACTTAAACTTAAACAGCCAGTGTTAGTTCAGTGTATTGCAGAGTTTATTATTATTATTAGACTTATTATTTACATGTGTGTGTCAGTGTATTTTATTAGCTACACATTACATTTCAGTACCCTAGACTTTTAACGTAGCTAACACTCATTATAGTAGAATATGTCTGTTTGAGGTCGTAAAGTGGTAGCAGAAAGGCCTCCTGTAACTCCCATAAACTTTTATCTCAGGAGCCTTCACAGCAGACCTCATACAGTAAATAGGTAACATATCAACCATACAATAACATCAAAAACCACTACAGTGTAGTTCTCGCCTAACGCCGGAAACGGTACCACATCAGTCATGTGATTTTATACTATGGAAGATTCTTGTAGCAAATCGCTGTTATCAAAACGTTTGCTTGCCCCACCACATATTCATTTTAGTCACCTCTACAAATTTGCCGGGGAAATGTAATCCAAATCTTTCTGTGTATAAAATACAAAAAACAAGAGGAACTTGTTAATACAAATTTTAATTAAGGGAGTTAAGTGTTAAAGAACGGAATGTACGAGTCGGAATTTTTTGTACGCTAATACAACACGATTGCGTGATGAGAGTATTTTTTTTAAGTTGGAGGTTTGTATCGAGTAATGTTTTAAACTGTTACTGACTAGTTGTTTACTTTGTTTTAAAGATAGGAAAAAGAGACTGGTTCGAACATTCTATGAATTAGTTGGGGGGGGGGGGGGGGGGGGGGGGGTGGGGGGGAGTGGGGCGGGGGGGGGGGGGGGGGGGTAGAGGGGGACCCCC